>JADBJO010001184.1:380979-385979 GCA_016801955.1 Conus betulinus
AGGCAAGTTGTTCATACGGGTCATCCCCGGATTTTTTTTTTTTTTCGTCTGTCTTGAACAGAAGAGAAAGTGAACAGACAGTGAAAATATTTTCTTTCCTGAAAAAAAAAAAAAAATGAAATACAAGATCAAGGGAGGAAGGGATGGTAAGAAAGGAAGGGTGTGTGTGTGTGTGTGTGTGGGTGTGGGGGGGGGGGGGGGAGAGAGCGGTGAAGGGAGGAATGAGGGATGGGGATTGTAGATCCAACATTTTGCAGCCAGTTACTAAACTGGAGTGAAAGTCAAAATACCCTGGACAGTTTAATGCTGTGCTCTTTAAAGACAATACGGTAAAGCAAAGGAGGGTGGGGCAACAGATGGAGGGGGGGAGAAAGTAGAGAGAATGGGAAGGTGGAGGAGAAGAAGAAGGGGGCAAGCGAAGGAAGAGAAGATGGGGGGGGGGGGGGGGGGGGGGGGGGGGGAGGGAGGAGGGATTGAAGATCTGAAACAGGTCTTTCTTTTAAGGTGCCTTACACGGAAAACGCAGCGCATGATAACCCCCAGAGCAAGCGATGGCCATTTTGTCCTTCAGACTCGCCCAGCTCTACTTCATTGTCCTCCTCCTCTTCTGTGCTCAGTCAAAGGGCCAGGCACCATTCCCTCACCGCTCGTTCCCACCACACCGGACCCAGCCACACTCAGGCTGGTCCCATCGCAGGACCCAAGGAGCAATCAGCATCAGATGGTCACGAAGCAACTCGCAAGAGGAGACACCGCACTACGACCGTGTCATTTCGGTGATGTTCAGTGATTGTCATTTGTGATCCGATGTCTGCGGGGACACCGCTCAGTAAACCTTAAAATGATCAAATTTTCTTCACGGTTACCGCGGGGACCCCGTTAAATGAGGCATAGACATGTGCTGGTACTGGTAGAGGAAAGCCCGTAGCCGAATGGTTAAAGCATTTGGCTGTCGAACTGAGAATCAAGTATTCGAACCACGCTTGCAAACCACATCTTACAGCCTGAACCCCCTGTCTGTCTGTCTGCCCAGCAGTAAACGGGAAGCTGATACAGTTAAGAGAAACTGAAGGCGAAGGAAGGCGAGGGATGGGCTCCGTCTTCCACAGTGTCGTGCCCTAGACATGGTCAATCTCTCTCTCTTTACTGCCCCGACTACCGTTAGGGTATGGAGCCTGACCTTTATCCTTAAATCAGCAGCAGCAGCAGCAGCCGTAGTAATTGTAGGATATGTAGCAGCAGAAGGAAGCAGCAGCAGTAGTTACAGCAGCAGCAGCAGCAGCAATTTCAGTAGAAACAGCCACTAACAGAAACAGCAGTGGTAGAAATAGTGAACTAACTTGTAAAAGGGGGTCAGCTCAGTATTATCCCGTATTTCTAGATCCCCTTTTTAATACTTCCCAGCTCAATACTCTACCTGTATGATGACCCCCCCCCCCCCCTCGCCTCACCCGCCCCACCCCGTACTCCCCAGCTTACCTAGGGCATGTGTGTCTTTGTGTGTATGCGCGCGCGCCCTTTCTGTGCGCGCCCTTGGGAAACATTTCCTTTCGTATCCTCCACCGTAGGCGGGGGAGTGTGTGGAGCAGGGGTAATACTAGACAGGGGAACTATCAGACAGGGGAAGCATCAAGCAGCAACTAGGGGGAGTATTGAGCAGGAGGGAGTGGGGGGGTGGGGAGGGGGATATCAATACGCTCTCTTTGTAGAGACAGCAGCAGCAACGATTGTGGTAGCTGTAGCCCTCAAATTTCCCTATCCTGTTCCTTTTCAATCAGCCTTTAATTTGACCTCACTGCATCATGGAACAGCCGCAACAGTTGGTCCGAACGTATGGTGATGGACCTCTTGGCATCATTGTCGCTGGCCTCTGACCGTCCGTCAGCCCTTTCAGCAATGTTTCAGTCATTCCCCTTCAGGGGGGGGGGGGGGGGGGGGGATGGCCTTTTGCTATACATCAAGAATTCATTCATTCATTCATCCATTCCTTCTCCCCTCCCCCCTCCTCTTCTTCTTCTTCTTCTGTCTGTCTCTGTCTGTCTCTCCTCCCCTCCTCCCCCATCCTCTTCTTCTGTCTCTGCCTCTTTCTGTTCCTCATTCGATATTCTCTCCACCACCACCCCTCCCCCCCCCCCCCCCACCCCCCACCCCCCCTCTCCCTCTCTTCAGAGTTTGCTCTTCCGTAACATTATCTTGACTTAAGAAAACGATTTTAAGTTCTTAAGTTCACAACGAAGGATCTTGTGTTGTGTTGTGTTGTGTTGTGTTGTGTGTGTGTGTGTGGTGTGTGTGTGTGTGTGTGTTGTGAAGAAGAAGAGAGAAAGACAGACATGGATAGGCAGACAGACAGATGACAGAGAGAGAGAGAGAGAGAGAGAGAGAGAGAGAGAGAGAGAGAGAGAGAGAGAGAGAGAGAGAGAGAGAGAGAGAGAGAGAGAGAGAGAGAGAGAGAGCTTATGCGATGTTTACGTAGCGATGTTCACGTTTTTTGTTCCTTTTTGTTCCTTTCTGAGGGTCGATGGCCAACAGATTAAAGTCTTGTTCTCTGGCTTTCTCCCTCTGTCTCTGTCTCTCTCACTTGATTCCTTCATGGCTATACCTAATTCGAAACATTGCGCGCGCGCGCGCACACACACACACACACACACACACACACACACACACACACACACACACACAGAGAGGGAGGGGAGGGAGAGCATTCTAACGTATATAGTTACCTAAAAGAAACCCACGCTGACATGAAAATCTACGCTCATGTTATACCATCGTAAGTGACGGATGTCCATATAATCCATTGTCCAAGCACACAATCAGGTTCACGTGCGCCTTTCCTATCTTCGACCGTACCGCCTGACGTCGCTTTCAGCGGAAAGAAGTTTACAATGAAGAAACTGACTGAGTCCAACCATTTTTTTTGTCATTCCTGAATTATCAACAGTCTGATAATCATTATCCTCTTAATCATCCACGATCAACTCCGACAAAGAGATTATGTTGTTGCCACGTCCGTTGACAGGTTGGTTTCTTGGTCTTTCTGCACGATGTTGCCAAAATTACTTCTGGATCTATTTCAGCCAATCTTTGGCAAAAATTATTGAGTGTGGCCCAACGACTTTCCTGACAAAATTTGGTGCGGAACTATGGCGTATCCTGCAGCCGATCCAGAATCCTTCTCGGGGGGCCGGAATAGCTCAATTGGTAGAGAGCCGGATTTGTGATCCTAGGGGTGCCGGTTCGAATCTCCGCTGGGCTGTTTTCGGGGGGGGGGGGGGGGGGGGGGGGGGGGGGGGGGGGGGGGTGTTTCCCTGGGATATAGGACTGCTTCTGACTCCATTTCTCGAAAAGTCATTCGAATGAGACTATCAACCCAAGTTCTGTTTGTGAACGCACACGTAACGTCTTGGACTCGGGTAAAACGCCACCACCAAATTTCTGAAGATAAGTCCAGTTTGAACGTTGGCATGGATGACACGTATACACATGGCATGCTCCTTACATGGATGAAAAAAAATGACCGAGTGACCGACTTCATATTGAGTGAAACTGGGAAACACTGAATGTAGCGCCAGCAGGTAGCTGTTCGGTTGGCTCTATGCAGGCAGACAGCCCATCTGGTAAACGAAAACAAAATGCACGGGAAGCGACTCTTTCAGTCCGTTCCAACTGTTATCTCCCTTGACGGTTAAAAAAAAAGTTGCTTGTGCTCATGAACTGACCCAAAGGGCATAACTGAGACTCTGCCTCGGTCAACGAGGTCAGCTCTTTCCCGTTTGCCCCTCTTGCTGTAATTAGTGCGGTGACTGTGGGTTGTCGTTCTTGGTGTTATCATTATATGGTCTTACTTTGCGTTTTGGCAAAACTCGGAAGAACAGCATACACAGACGGGAAAATCAAGCATAGCCTAAAATCTTTATCTTGAGTAATAACATGTTCGATCTCTGTCTGTCTGTCTCTCTCTCTCACACGCTATCTCCCATTTACACATTGCAAAAAGTACATACGTATGCCATGAAACGTTTCCTGTCGGTGCCAATTCACGGGTCTAACAGTTCTATATGGAGAGATAAACAGACAACCTTTGTGTATAAAAATCATTTTGAAAAGCTTTACGTTTCCACCGTCAGTTTGCGCAGACAAGCTTATGATATGATGCTTTTCGAAACAAAACAACATTTAAGGGAACACCGGCTTATCCTTATACGCCCGATTTTCTTAAAAATCAAAAGCCCCGTCAGGGCATTATTTTTGGACTGGTGTGGACGACTCAGGGTGCAGTTTACTGCAGAATTTAAAATACGCTTATTTGTTCTTTTAATCAGAAATGATATTCAGATATGGGAAGCAAAGAAATGTTGTATTGAAGAACTTACAGATAAAAATTATCTCTTCTTCAAAACAGATTTGGTCGTCAGATCTTGACCACATGGAAAAGTATCTTCGGTTCTTGTCATTTAAAACTATATTTCATTCAGGAAAGTTTCTTTATGTTATTACAAATAAACAGTACAGAATGAATTACACAAGACTGAAGTTAAGAACTTAAGGTTTGAATGTAAGTAAAAAATGGTTAATATTCCTAAGATCTGAATGTAAACAAAAGATGGTAGATGTGGAACATCCACAGAAACACGGTGTCCTTCATGTGAATACACTATTGACAACAAGAACAGTTTGTAATTCACAATGGTACATTATGTGACGAATTGCCAACCACCCCATCCACTCCCACACCCACCCTCTTGTACAAATTGTACCACACTCCAGTCTACCCCTTGTACAAACCCCCCCCCACCCCCCCCCCCCCCCCCCTTCCTTCCCCCCCCCCCCCCCCCCCCCCCCCCCCCCCCCCCCCCCCCCCCCCCCCTTCTTTCCCTCTTTCTCTCTTTCCTTTTGTCTCACAAAAGGACAGGAAAGATTTCAAATCAATGCCAACTCTCCGTCTCTTGCCTCGCAAAATCTCTCCCCCCCCCTCTCTCTCTCTCTCTCTCCCTCTCCTT
>JADBJO010001184.1:403479-405979 GCA_016801955.1 Conus betulinus
AAAAAAAAAAAAAAAAAAAAAAAAAAAAAAAAGCCTGGGTATCTGTCTCTAAACCAAAAAGCGCCGAATAAACCCCACAATCAAACAAAAATCCCACGTGCATCGACTTTTCAAAGCTGAATATCTAAGAATGATAATTAGCTTTATTAGACGCAATACTTCAAAGCAAAACGATTACTGAGCAGTGGAAAAGAATTACGCAGTGTAGAGAGATACTTATAGAATCGCATTTCTCTGCAAAGTTGATACACGTCCCCAATCCATTATGATGATGCGTATTTACACACAAAAATTCGATTCTGAAATGGTTGAAAAAAAAAACAAAACAAAAAAAACCATACATTTAACTCGATATGTTTGTATAATGGTCTGTGTTCGAAATCTAGAACGAAAATGTGTGTAAAATATTCGTATTGACTGTTTACTATAACTATGTCAAACTAGTTTTCATTAAAATGCACAGGTGTACTTCTGATTCATATCAGCTTTCATTTCCATTTACGGATAGTGTTCAGGTTGATAAAGATATGATATGTTTATTCTACGCTCGTATATGGGTGGATTGTAACATTTGAAAAGAATTCATTTCTGCGACATAAAATGTACTTGGATAAAATTTCAGTGACACACAGACTGCTCTATAACCCATATTAATGATATCATACTTGATATTTTTGAAAAAAATAAAACAAAAAATAAATAAAAAAGCTCTCCCAAAAATGCTCAGTCATCATGCTTGGTCAAATATTGAATTGTTCACAGTTTTTTTTTTTTTTCCTCTGTTCTATGTTGGCCCCCCCCACCTGTGTTTCAGATTCTCTGTCATTCACTTCCAATCCAACATAAATCAAAGGAAATCCAATATATATTATATATATATATATATATATATATAAAAGACAACTGCTACAGCTTGTGCTGCTATATATATATATATATATATATATATATATATATATATATATATATATACATATATATAAAAGACAACTGCTACAGCTTGTGCTGCTATTCCTTCCATATCCATCCTCATCCTCACTCAGACCCTCTGACCCATCCGCCAACACCCCGTTCTCCTGCTACCCTAGGTCTGCTACCCTAGTCTGCTACCCTAGGTCTACTAACTTCCGATACGAAAATGCTGTAAATGAGCACCATGTAAACACTGCAGTTTCTCTCTCTACTTCCTTAAAAGATCGTCGCTTGTATAGAACCGAGGGGGAGGAGGGGGGAAGGAAGGGGGAGGGCAGGTGGGGAAGGAGGTGGAGGTGTGGAGGGGGAGGGGATGGGAGGGAAGGAAGGAAGGGGGAGGTGTGAGTGTGACTTGGAGACTGTGTCACCGCGGGCCATGTTTGCTCCTATTCACGGGTTGATGGCAGGGAAATCCCACAGCTCCAGTCTTAGACATGTCCAATACCGTGCACGACTATGACAGCAGGCGCATGCGAGTATGTGCACAGGCCAAACGCGCACGCGCTCACGCACTTACGTACCAAGAGAGAGAGAGAGAGAGAGAGAGAGAGAGAGAGAGAGAGAGAGAGAAGAGGAGAAGAAGGGGAAGAAGAGGAGAGGGAGAGGAAGGGAGAGAGAGAGATGGGGGAGGGAGGAGGGGGAGAGAGAGAGGGTAAGAGAGAGAGAGAGAGAGAGAGAGAGAGAGAGATCCCGAGGAGAGAGAGAGAAACCCGAGATGGTATTGTGGAGGGAGGGAGGGAGGGGGGTGGGAGAAAGGGGAAAGACAATCACAAGAGATGGAGAGAGAAAACTGAGCTTGGATTAGAGAAATCCCGACAAGACAAAAACCAAACCAAACCAAAGCCCAACCAAACCAAAACCCGAAGAGGGGTATTGTGGAGGGGAAGAGGGAAGAGGGAGGTGAGTGGGACGAAAGGGGGAATGGAAAAAACTGAGAGAGAGAGAGAGAGAGAGACAGAGAGAGAGACAGAGAGAGAGAGAGAGACAGAGAGAGAGAGAGAGGGGGGGGGAGGGGATGGAGAGAGGGGACATCGAACACGACAGGAAAACATGGTGTGTGTGTGTGTGTGGGGGGGGGGGTGTGGGTGTGTTGTGGGTGTGTTGTGACGGACAAAGGGTGGGACGCAACAGAAAGGAGAAAAGGGACAGGAGTGGGGAAGTGGGAGGAGGGGGGGGGGGGGGGGGTCATCATCATCATCGCCCATCACCCCTCCTGGGGTACAGGCCGCCAACCAAGGACCTCCAGGCATCTCTGTCCTGGGCTCTTTTCCCCAGCTGGTTCCATGTCATCCCCATGTTCCTG
Organism: Conus betulinus; assembly: GCA_016801955.1. NCBI lineage: Eukaryota > Metazoa > Mollusca > Gastropoda > Neogastropoda > Conidae > Conus > Conus betulinus. The sequence continues at coordinate 405,755 of JADBJO010001184.1, forward strand.
ATGTCTGCTTCCAGGTCCCTGCGCCAGCTTGTTCCTGGCCGACCTCTTTTTCGCTTTTCTTGGGGGTTAAAGCACTAAAAACATGAGAGGGAAGGAAACGACGCAAAGAGAAAGAGACGGGGGAGGGGGGGGGGGGTGGTGGAGAGGAGAGATGTGGTGCTAAAGGGATGGGGTGGGGGGGGGGGGGGGGGGGGGGGGGGAGGAAGGAAATGAAGAAGGCACAAA
>JADBJO010001184.1:413479-423479 GCA_016801955.1 Conus betulinus
GGGGTGGAGGGGGGGGGGGGGGGATGGGGGGGGGGGGGGGGGGGGGGGGGGGGGGGGGGATATCACGGGTTTTTCTCTGGAAGCAGGTTAAGGTTTTTGACTGAAGGGTATTATGCATTGACCAGACACACTCATAGATTGTACACGCGTTCGCTTACTCGCGCTTGGTTCTCTCTCTCTCCTCTCTCTCTCTCTCTCTCTCCCTACCCCCCCCCCCCCCCCCATTCTCTCTCGTTCCCTCCTTCTCTCTCTCTCTCCCTCACACACACACACACACACACACACACACACACACACACACACACACACCACGTGCACACCTATCATATCAAAGCTTCGGAAGAGCCAGGGGGATTGTTGGATCCGGAGCAGGAGGAGGCCAGCGTCTCCCCCTCTTCACCCAGGGGGCTGCCGGCCCCTCCTTCTCCTTCCCCTCCTCCGTTCGGCATCTGCCCTGGAGGGGAGGGCGGTGGGGGAGGGAGGGAGGACAGGGAGGAAGGGTCTATGACTTTCTCAGCAGACTTGGGTGGGGGCGGGAGCAGGAGGGGGCGAGGGGGAGAGGAGAGCGGCGGGGAGGAGGGGGACGGGGGGAGGAGAAGGCACACCGTTGTCAGGGGAGACGGGCGGGGCAAGCCCGAGACCTCGTGGTCGTGGATCTCCATCAGCGCGTTGCCCGCGTCCTCATCCGAGGGCGGCTGCTGCTGCTGCTGCAGCACGTCGTTGCTGCTGTCAGGGGAGGAGAGGGGAGAGGAGGAGGAAAGGGGAGGGGAGACCAGAGCGTTGTCGGTGGAGAAGGTGACCTTCTTCTCCTCCCCGGGGGGTGGCTGCTGGGGCTGGTCGGGAGACGGGACAGGCGACGTCTCGCCGGGAGGAGGAGGAGGAGGGGGGAGAGGCGACGTTTCTCCGGGAGGAGGGGAGGGGGGAGAGGCGACGTCTCACCCAGAGAGCGGGGAGGCGACGCTTGCCGGTGATCCCCAGGCGAGGGCAGAGGGGACCTCTGTTGATCGTCCCCCGGGAGAAGTGAGGGGGGGACGTCTCGCTCGCCGGAAGAGGGGGACTGTTGGGATCGTCTCCCCGGGGAAGACGGGGAAGGGGAGGGAGACGGTGGCTGAATCTCCGTCGGCGACGGGAGAGGAGACGTCTCCTGCTCCTGGTCCGGCGTGGGCAGAGGGGAGGTCTCCTGGTTTTCCCGCGGCAGAGGCCGAGGAGGACCCTGGGAAGGGAGGCTGTCGTCTGGCGACTGGGAGAAGCTGCCCAGCCCGTTCTCCGAGACCATGCGGATGGCGTCCTGAACAGCAGCCTTCTGGGTGACCTGGCTGGCGATCTTGCGCAAGGTGTCTCGTCGTCAGAAACCGGGTGTGGCTGGCCTCTGAGAGGACACCGTCTCCTGATCCGTGCTGGGCCTCCTCAGGGGAAGATGCCCTCTCCTGCCCCTCGCCGGCCACTGCTTCCTCGGGCATGCCAAAGGCAGCTACAGGCGGAGGGAACACTATGTCGGCCTCGTTGAGAGGCGGGTAGCTGACCTCATCGGAGGGAGTGATTTCGCCCTCCTGCAGCGAGGTCTGCTTGATGAAGCTCTCCGGGATGCTTGGGGGGAAGGTCTGCTCTCCGCGCTCCACCACGTTGACGTAGTCAGCGGCAGCAGCATGGTCGCCTTGACTGTCTGGTATGGATGGCTGTCCATTGTCTGAGGCTTCTGCCACCTGATCCAGTCCTTTGGGGATCTCGTTGCCAAAGGGGGATTCTGCCTTCTGGTCTGCGCTGTTGACGTTACTATCAGCGTCGGCGCCTTCGGCGACTCGCTCCAATGCCCTGTCTCCCTCTGCCTCTGCAGTGAAGGTCTCCAGCCCGGCCTGCAGAGCTTCCTGAACCAGAGCATTGCCCGTCTCCCACAACGTCTGCGCCTCATCATCGTCCTCCGTCTCTTTCTCCCTCCGACGCTGCGTCAGCTTCATCTCCGAACCGGATTCTCTTTTTGGCAGGGACCTTCACCTTTCAAAGCCGGATCTTTGAGGGGGTGGCCTCATCGTCTTGAACACCGCTGGCATCGTCTGCAGCCTGTTCAACGACTTTCTGTACTGTAGCTGGTGACTCTAAGATGTCCTCCTCATCTGCTGACTGGGCGGCTTCTGAAGCACCCTCGCTGGATGCTGATTCCACCGAAAACCGGACTCTGCTGGTTTTTTTCTTCAGATGCTTCTGCTCCATACTGCACAGCCTCGGTTGGCTCGTTCATGGCAGCCTGGGTCTTGCTGGCTGCGTCAGATGTGATGCTCTCTGCTACGTCCTGCACAGACTCGGCCACAGAGTCAACTGTGTTCTGCAGAGTGTTCTCCGCCTCCTCCACTTCACTGCTGGCCGCCGTGGCAGCTTCCAGGCCTGTCTGCTTCAGAGTTTCTGCCACATCTGCCGCTATTTCTGGCACGGCTTCTGCCTCTTCCTTGGCAGTGTCCAACGGTGTGCTCGCTGCCTCCTCTGCTCGTTCTGCTGGGAGATTGACGGCGTCCATCAACTCCTCGTTGCCCTGACAGACCGCCTCTTCACTTTCCGTGACTTTCTGACCAACTGTTTTCTCCGGTATCTTGGGCAGCTTGACCTGCATCGTTCTCTGTGTCTTCAATCTGTTCCTTGACATCTTCCTCGGCTGTCTCCATCTTCTGACCGATGGCCTCCAACGCCTCTCCAACTGGTTGGATTTCTGTGGTGCACATCTTGGGGCTCCTGACTGGTTCTGCCTACTGCTTCAACAGTGTCTGTTTTTTTTGTTCCACGGCTTCCTGCGCACACCCTGCACTTTCTGGTTCGCTGCGTCAACTGCATCTCTCCGACAGCTTGTTGTGTTTGCTGTGCGATCTGGATTATTGAGGCAAGGGCAGCTTCTTGAGCAGACAGTGCTGACGGTTGTTCTTCTGCCGCAGTCTCCTTTGCCTCTTCTTTGGCCTGGTCCACAGCGTGAGAGACACACCAGATTTAGCCTCCTCCGCTGCCCATTTTACAGTGTCCAGAGTCTTCGCAGCCTGAGCAGATGCGTCTTCTTCTTCGGCTTCCTTCATTGCTGCTGATGCCTGGTTCTCCACCTGAGTCACTGTGTCATCCCACCTGGCTTTTGATGCTCTCTGTTGTGTCTTCGACTGCCTGCTTTCCTTCTTTGTACTTCAGTGCTGACCCGGTTGGCTACCATTTCTGTCTGGTCTTTCACAATCCCTACGGATTCTGCGACCGTTTGTTTTCCTTCGTCAACTGCTTTTGCTTCATCCTTTGTTGCTTCTGCCTGATCTTTCAGATTCTCAGCAATGTGTGTGGCCGTTTCTTTTCCTTCGTCCACAGCTGATTCCCACTTCAATGGCGGCTGCCTCTGCCTGATATGTGGCACGGTCCACTGCATCGGCGGCTGCTTGTTTGACATCCTCTGAGGCCATCTCTGCATCGCTCACTGTTATCTCCACCTTGTTCTGGGCTGCTTCCACCGCCACGTTCACCTCATCTTGAGTAGCTGTGTTGGCTTCCTCCTGGGCGGCGTTGGCAGCGTTCTCTGCCTCATCTTTTGCCGCCTGGGCATCTGTGACGGCTCAGCTTTTGCTGCCTCTGCCTGCCCTGTGATGGACTTGCCAATGCTCAGAACGTCGTCTTTCAGGTTGGTGATGGCATTGGCGGCAGAGGCTGCAGCAGAGTCAGCCGCAGCACACACAGACTGCTTGCCTGCCTCCATGTCCGCCACCACCACCTGTCTGCTTTCCTCTGCTTGTTCTTCGGCACGTTTTACAACATCTGCAGTGGTCTCTCCCAACGACTCTTCAGCAGCCCCCGAAGCTGCCACAGCTTCGTTCTTCTTCGCGTCTACCTCTTCAGCAACGACAGCCACAACATCCTCAGCTTTCTCTACCGCCCCGGCCACAGCCTGCGTGGTGGTGGTGGTGACCTGGGCTGCGTCTCCCTCCGCCTTTCTGGCAGCCTCCTCCAAGGTGTTCTGGCGGGCCAGAGCCTTGACCTTCGCATCCTGGGCCAGCTCCTTGGCGCGGTCCTTCACCACCCTCAGACCTTCGTTCCCTTTCTGTTTCTCCCCTTCCACAAACCCTTCGCCTTCCTGACGTCCAGCTGGATGCCGTCCACGTCCACGGTGACTCCCACTCCTGTGGCATGCCTTCCCTCTCCCCAGGCCTGTCCCTCTCCTCCAGCTTGGCCTCTTTCTTGGCCTGCTTGCCCGAGCCAAGAGCAGTAGTTGCCCATGGTGATGAGGGTGAGGAGCGATGGCGCTAGCTATCTGGTGATGAGGGATGAGGTCTGGTGTGAGGCACGGCAGTCCTCAGTGGGGAGAGCCCGTCTGGCAGGGAGAATGAGGAATGGCGCAGGGAACAATGACGATGGGAAGATTAACCAGTTTCCTGTCGCGTCGTTCCTTTTTTTTTTCGCTCAGCTCTGCAACGCAAACAGAAGAGAAACGTGTTATTTACGGAGACAGTGTGAGCTCTTTTCCTGTTTTATCTGCACATCAAATCGCAAATAACTCACACTTTTAGGTACGTGCACATGCTCAGAAGTGTACAAGCACAAAAAATATGCACGCACGCACGCACGCAACCCCCTCCCCCTCACCACACACACAACACATGCCGCAGAGGAGAAGGGGAGAGAGAGGTGGTGGGAGAGAGAGAGACGGAGAGAGAGGCTGGGAGGGAGACGAGGAGAATGAGAGAGAGAGAGAGAGTGAGAGAGAGGGAGGGGAGAGAGACAGAGAGCGAGGAGAGGGAGACGAGCGGACGGGGAGCGAATGAGAGGAGGACCCCAGGATGGAGTGAGGAGAGAAGAGTGAGAGAGAGAGAGGGCGAGCGGAGGAGGAGCGGTGGAGGAGAGAGAGAGAGGAGAGAGAGAAGAGGGGGGAGGAGGGGAGAGAGAGAGAGCAGACCAGGACAGAAGGGCAGAAGAAAGGAACAGACAGGGAAAAGAGAGGAGACAAGAGAGACATGACAAGGCCGCTGCCGACTCAAGACAGGACACAACAGAGGGAGAGACGAGAGAGAGAAGCTAGCGGGGAGGGAGAGAGAGAAAGACAGACAAAGAAGGAATGGAAAAGAAAAGTAGAGAAGAGAGAACAAGAGAGAAGGAAAAGAGGGAAGGACGAAGGGAAAGAAAAAGAAAGAGATGTGGGAAAGAACAGAGGAGAAAGGAAAACAAAAAGAGAAAGACAAGGAAGACAGAGAAGGGAGCAAGAGAAGAAAGAGAGGGAGAGAGAGGGCGAGGAAAAGGGTGGGGAGAAAGAAGGGGGAAAGGAAAAAGAAGAAAAAGGAAAGAAAGAATGAAACAAAGGCAACAGCCAGGGGAGGAAAAGGAAAGAGACAAGAAGAAAGGAAAGACAGACAGAAGGCTAAAAAGAAAAGAAGAAGGAGGGCAGGAGAGAAGAGGGAGAGAAAAGAGAGAGAAAAGAAACAAAAGCGGGAAAGAAATAAAAAGAGAGACAACATGGAGGGCTGGAAAAAAAACTGGAAGATACAAAACAGAGAAAAAGAAAGAAAGAAAGAATGAAAGAGAAATGTGGGAAAAAGGGGAAAGAAGGAAAAAAAAAAAGAAAGAAAGAAAGAACCTGAAAAGAGCAATGAAAGACAGAAAGAAACAGATAGAATGAAAGAGGACGAGAACTGAAAAAAGGAAAAGAAAGAAGGAATGAAAGAAAAGAAAAGAAAGAAAAAAGAAAAGAAAAGAAAGAAAAGAAAGCTAAAAGAAAGAAAAAAAAGAAAAAACGAAACAAACAGAAAGAGCTAAACAGAGGAGAAACATACTGGGTGAAACGACGACGGCGACAACAACAACAGCTTCAGAAAAAGAAAGAAAGAAAACAAGAAGAAAAAAAAAAAGAAATGAAGAGACAGAAGGAAAGAAACATACCGGGTGAAAAAAAAACCCCAACAGTTTCAGAAAAAAAAAAAACAACAAAAAAAAAAAAAAAAAACGCAAAATGAAAGCCACCAAAAAAAGTCAGCCCTCAGACCCCCTCCTCTTTTTTCTCCTGCCCCCAACCCCCCTTCCCATTCCCAACCCCCCCCCCCCTCCTCCCACCCAGGCCTCACCCCCCCCCCCCCCCCAACCTCACGCCCATCCCCTTCCCCACCTCCTCTCAAAATCAAACAATACCCTTCAACCAAACAAGCAGTAGTTTACAACAACAGTACATGGCGTTTAAAAAAAAAAAAAAAACCACACAAACAAACAAAAACAGGCAACGATGGCAATTGACAGAAAGGTACCAGTCACCTCCACGCCCCCCCCCCCCCCCCCCCCAACTCTGTCCACCATCAGACCTATTTCCACCCTAATCCTCCTCCTTCTTCCCCTACCCCGGCCCCCACCCTATCCCCGACTTCTCCTGTGACGTCGTTTATTCTGGGTGCCGACATCCTCCTCCTCATGAACACCTCGCCATGGAAGCGGACTTTGTCGGCTGGGAATCGATAGGCCTCCCCCTGCATCCAAGGCGGCTGCTGATGTGCAAAGCCAAGTCAAAGTATGTGTGGAGTTTGTGTGTTTGTGTTTGGTCTTTCATGTGTGTGAGTGTGAGAGAGAGAGAGAGAGAGAGAGAGAGAGAGAGAGAGTGTGTGTGAGTGAGTGTGTGTGTGTGTGTGTGTGTGTGTGTGTGTGTGTGTGTGTGTGTGTGTGTGGTGTGTGTGTGTGTTCGTGTGTGTTCGCGTGAGTGCGTGGGTGTATACGTGTGTGTGTGTGTACTCGTATGATAGTTGTGTTGCCTTGTCTTATGTAGTGTGCATGCATGTACGCGCGTATATGTGTGTGTGTGGTGTGTGTGTGTGTGTTGTGTGTGTGTGTGTGTGTGTGTGTGTGTGAATGTGTGTGTGTGTGTGTGTGTGTGTGTGTGTGTGAGAGAGAGAGAGAGAGAGAGAGAGAGAGAGAGAGAGAGAGAGAGAGAGAGAGAGAGAGAGAGAGAGATGTCAATGCATTAAACAAGAACTGCAAGATAAATTAACTGTTGTAGTTCTAGAAAACAAAAACAACTGTTCAGTTCATAACACACACACACACACACACACACACACACACACACACACACACTGCTTTTTCTTCTTGTCAGAAAATTACGTGAATTGCGTTAACAGATAATAATGACAAACCAGCTGTCGAAGCTGGAAAACGCACTGTAATATTTTCACAATATTACGCATCCGAGACCCCGTCAAATGGTTATGAAGGGAGGTAACTGGAGATGATGAGGTTCATGTTTATGCCGTTAAGCTTTCTAAGAAGCACTCCAAATCAACGTGTAATATTTGCAACGAGTTCAAAGTTGGGAGGGATTATGTTTATTTGTTTGAATTTTAGTTTCGTGTTGTCTTGTTTTCAATTTTTGGTATGCTTCAAATTAGTCCACATCTATAGTGATGGGAAAGGGAGTCTGACAATCCGTCTATGTAACCATGATATCGTTCTGCACTACTCTTCCCCGAAAACAAATGTTCCATTACTCGTCAACATCATAAACCTGGAATGTTACTCTGTCGTCTCAGATCTGGTTCTGCCTTTGAAACGCACGTCTTGTTGTTATTGTTTGTCCTACCCTTCGCCCAAAGGAGCGTCAAAAACAAAACAACATTCTTTCAAGTGCAGACACAGAATCTTCTCCCTTATTCTTGGACTAGAACTCCGGGACTATCTACAGAGGAGTTTATTTTATTATTACTATGATTAATGTTATTGTTATTTTCCTTAATTTTTGAGTGTATAGATGTTTTCAGTTCCAACCATCAGGCAGCCATATGCCGTCTTCAGGGACGACAGAGTAGAAGCCCTATACTGGAATGGAGCACTGCTGACCCATCCAGGGAAAGCTGAAACTGTGATCTGTTCTCTATGAGAAATTCCAAGTCAAAAGTTCCAGTGAAAGACGAAGAGAAAAAAAAAAAGGAGGGGAGATGGAGGAGGAGGAGGAGGAAGAGAGGAGGAGGAGGAGGAGGAGATGGAGAGAAGAAGAAGGAGAAGGAGGCGAAGAGAAAAGAGGATAAAAAGACGAGGTGAAGGAGAAGTAAAGAAAAGCAGGCAAGAGCCTACCACAAGTCACTGTTTATGCAGCGCCTAAACCTGCAAAAAAACCATTTACGCGCTGCAGTTTTTGACATAACAGAACAGACACCAGTTGCCTGGCAAGGAATATACGGACGATGAGATCAGTATCAACAAATGAAATGAACGCAAGTTTGATGTCCTGTCAGCTATATTCTCTCCCCAAACGTAATGAAATGAACGTAAGTTTGATGTCCTGTCAGCTATATTCTCTCCCCAAACGTAATGAAATGAACGTAAGTTTGATGTCCTGTCAGCTATATTCTCTCCCCAAACGTAATGAAATGAACGTAAGTTTGATGTCCTGTCAGCTATATTCTCTCCCCAAACGTAATGAAATGAACGTAAGTTTGATGTCCTGTCAGCTATATTCTCTTCCCAAACGTAATGAAATGAACGTAAGTTTGATGTCCTGTCAGCCATATTTTCTTCCCAAACGTAATGAAATGAACGTAAGTTTGATGTCCTGTAAGCCATAATCTTTCCCCAAACGATTTTGCTATATTCTCTCCCCAAACGTGATGAAATGAACTGATGCCCAAACGAGGAGTCCCAAACGTGATGAATGAATGAAGTTTGAGTGTCCCGGAGAGGTATTATAGGGGAAGGTTTGCCAAGGGCTTGGGTAGAAGATGGGGATTATGATGACGTTGAGGGAAATGAGGGGAGAGGGGAGGGAAGCGGGGAAGGCTTGGAACAGAGGAGAAAGAGGGAAAATGCGGGGTAGGAGGGCCTGTGCAATGATGGGTGGAAGAGGGGGCTAGGGGTAAATGGAAAAGAGGGGTTGTGGAGGGGGGTGGTGGTGAAGGCAAGTGTAGAAGGGGGAATGGGTTGAGGTTTCGACGTGGGGTAAGTGTAGGAGGGGGGAGGGGGGTTTCGACGAGGGAGAGGGGGGTGGGGGTGGGGAAGGGAGTCGGAATGGCGGGGGGGATGGAGGCGGGGGGGGGGGGGGGGGGACAAAATCATTGTAAGTCTACGGTTCAAAACCTACACACCAAGCTTTCCTTCGCAAGCAGACTGGCTGGCTTGTCCTGTAAATCTGCATGCATGGTTCTCTATCTCAGGCTCATTCTCTCTTTCAGAAACTGGGTTAGAATTGATCAGGACCGTGGACAGCAGCAGCGACGACAACAACAACATCCACAGCCACAACTTCCACAGTGCCATGTGGGGCCGATGCTGGCTAGACCGGAAGAAGGGGCACGCTGTCGGCTGTCCTTAGCTGCCGGGAGGGAGGAGATGGAAAGTGGGGGTTGGGGTGGGGTGTTGAGTGGCTGGGTGGAGGGAGTGTCTCCGGTTGTCGTCACTTGTTTCCTGACCAACACTGCAGGTGTCTCAGTGAGTGTCGCTCAGCCTTCCTGACTAACACTGCAGGTGTCTCAGGTGAGTGTCGCTCACCCTTCCTGACCAGCACTGCAGGTGTGTGGGTGAGTGTGTCGCTCACCCTTCCTGACCAACACTGCAGGTGTCTGGGTGAGTGTCGCTCACCCTTCCTGACCAGCACTGCAGGTGTCTCTGTGAGTGTCGCTCACCCTTCCTGACCAACACTGCAGGTGTCTGTGTGAGTGTCGCTCAGCCTTCCTGATCAACACTGCAGGTGTCTCTGTGTGTCGCTCAGCCTTCCTGACCAACACTGCAGGTGTCTGTGTGAGTGTCGCTCACCCTTCCTGACCAACACTGCAGGTGTCTCTGTGAGTGTCGCTCACCCTTCCTGATCAACACTGCAGGTGTTTTGGTGAGTGTCGCTCACCCTTCCTGATCAACACTGCAGGTGTCTCTGTGAGTGTCGCTCACCCTTCCTGACCAACACTGCAGGTGTCTCTGTGAGTGTCGCTCACCCTTCCTGATGAACACTGCAGGTGTTTTGGTGAGTGCCGCTCACCCTTCCTGACCAACACTGCAGGTGTGTCTGGGTGAGTGTCACTCAAATTTCCTAACA
>JADBJO010001184.1:428479-438479 GCA_016801955.1 Conus betulinus
CTTGCTTTTTGAAAACTCTTCAGTAACGGAGAGAGAGAGAGAGAGAGAGAGAGAGAACCGTGCTTGACAGTGTCTGAGCGAGTGCACAGCTAACTTGAACCCATCTACAACAACGTTTTAACTTTGAGAAGGGGGAAAGGAGAGGGGAGACAGAAAGAGGAAGAGAAGAGTGGGGAAAACAGGGACGAATGAAAAGACGCCGAAGACGAGGAAGAATAAGAAAGAAGGAGAAAGAAGAAAATAAGAGAAGACGAAGACGAAAGAAGAAGAAATAATGAAGAAGAAGATTAATGAAGAGGCAAGAAGAAGAAGACGGAGGAAAACTCTCAGATCGGAGAGCGAAGGACGGAACGGATGACGGACGACAGAACACGTGCTAGACGGGGGAATAAGACGATCACGACAGGAGGTAATGACAGGACGCCTTCAAGAGGAGACGAGGACAGGTGAGAGAAGACGACGAGGAAAAAGAGCTACCCGAAGAACGAACGAAGAGAAGAAGATAAGAAAAGAAGGAGGAATACGTGGACGCAGGAGGACACATCCCGTTGATCACGATTAAAGGCGGAGTATGGAGGGAAACGAAGAAGAAGACGAGGAGAGGAAGAGAGAAGAGCGGAAGAAGAAGAAGAAGAAGAAGAAGAAGGAAGAAGAAGAAGAAAAGGAAGAGAGAGATGAAGAAAAAGAAGGAGGAGAGAGAAAGAGAGATTGAGGAGGGGAAGAAGAAGAAAGAAGAAGAAGGAGACGAGGAAGAGAGGGATGGAGACCGACGAGGACGGGCGACCGTGGGAGAAGAAGCGAAAGAAGGAGAGAGAGAAGAAAGACAAGAAGAGGTTAAAGAAAAGGATAAAGAAGAAGAAGAAGAAGAAAGAAGAAGAATGAGGAAGATTGGAAGGGGGAAAGAAAGAAAGGAAAGAAAGAACGTGAAATTCGAATGATCGTAGTCTAAGAAGAAACCCGGAGAATCCGCTCACATCGTAGTCACACTCTGTGAAGGACAAAAGCAAACGCGTACTATGGTCTGCCCAAGACATTCACACAGTGCCCAGGTCACCCAGCACATACATGCCTTCAAATAACACGCTGTTCAAATCATCTATCGCCGATCTACCCCACCCCCCCCCCCCCAGCCTTCTTGAACAACTTAACAAACACAGGATAATCCAATGCATCATTGAATTACGTAGTGCGGGGTTTCAACGTCACAGTGAGCACGATGAAAGGGGGGGAGGAGGGAAGGAAAGGAGGAATCCGAACAGAGGTGGGGGAGATGAGGGTGGATGGGGAGCGAGAGAGAGAGGGGGGGGGGGAGGGGGGGAAGATTGAGAGGGGAGGGAGAGAGAGGGAGAGAGGAGGAGAGAGAGAGGGGGAAGCGAGAGAGAGAGAGAGACAGATTGAGAGCAGAGCCAGACAGAGAGAGACGAAGAGACAGAGAGAGAGACAGACAGGCACAGACAGAGCAGACAGAGACAGACAGAACAGAGAGGAGAGAGAGGAGAGCTAGGGGGTGCAGAGGAGAGGGTCGGGGGGGAGGGTAGCGGAGGGGGGGGGGGGGAGGGAGGGAGAGTGGATGCCGGGGGGATGGACAAAAGGAATACGAAACGGTTATTCAGAGTTGAGATCATCAGCTCACACAACCGCGGAATTCGTGTCAACGAGACCATAAACTACATCTGGCAACGACAAACATAAGCAGAATGGAAATCTGCAGGCAATATATGTTTTTTTTAAAATGTACACTAACTCAACTGGCCGAATTCGTGTCAATAGACCATAACTACTCCTGGCAAACGACAAAATAAGCAGATAAATCTGCAGCAATATATTTTCATAAAAAATGTACACTAACTCAACTGCGCCATTGATATGCAGAACCAGATAAGATAAAAAGACGTTTCTCTTTCGCGTCGACCAAATGACATCAATATGAAATATTAAGGCTCAGTCAAACACTTTTGGTCGAAGTTTTGATCGTAGATCCTGTGGTACAGGACAACAGAACAACAACGAAGGTAACAAAAAAGAAGAAGAAAAAAAAAAAAAAAGTAAACAAAGTACAAAGTAACAACAACAACAACACTTTTCTTTGATAAACTACACGAACAACAAATCAATCCACTTTGGACCGATCTGGGATATCTGAAATGATGTCAAGAAATGCCAGCCAGCAACACCAGATCTGAAGTTGATTAATGTGCCCATAATAGATGGATTCCTTTCTACGTTGTTCTAAACCGCTCTAACGCATGATAGTCTTTAAAAGTTTGTATTGTACACATGTATTATTACTATGATACATATATCACATTAAGTCGGCCACCTGCAAGCAACGTTACTTTCTCTGATAATAAATAATCTTCCCTCCACATGTAAGCGATGTTTGTATATCAACTCTGTCTCTCTCTCACAGCACACACACACACACACACACACACACACACACACACACACACACACACACACACATTATCCACACTTTAACACACACACAAAAAAGTACAATCAGTGGGAATTCATGTTTTCTTACCGCTAATGGCTGGTTAAAATTGCATAAGATCTCCTAGGTACTCTCTTAATGTTTGTGTCTCGCGCCTTTGCTCCCCCCCCCCCCCCCCCTTCGTCTTTCTCTCTCTCTCTCTCTCTCTCTCTCTCTCTCTCTCTCTCTCTCTCTCTCTCTCTCTCTCTCTCTCTCTGTTCGTCACCTAACTCTCTCTGCCGCCAGGGGAAACGACTGTGTCCTATGGCGAGAGTAAATATGAAATTCCGCTGGCACACTGGGAGAATTCTGTATAGTTTAAACACTCTGGTTATCCCCCGAAACTCCACAGAACTGTCGTATTCTGGAAGCATACGTCTTTTTAACACAATTATCTAAGATATAACAACATCGCGTACGTTTTACAAAACATTCGATCGTCAACCGTTTGCAGTGAAACAGATGCCAATTCTGAATGCATTCTATACGAATGAAGGAAAGCTGGGCATCTTCCGTGTTCTCCATCAGCTTAACCATTTGGCGTTCTGATGCAGGTACTAAAGAAAATGTTTCTATGCATTTTATATGAACCGTTTTCATCATTTCAGTTTTCCGAAAGCCGACATTTTGGCTCCTTACTGGAAAATCAGCTTTAAAACCCATCTTCGCCTCCCCCCCTCCTCCCCCCCCCCCCCACCCCCCCCCACCCCTTCCATCCGTCTGCCAGTTGTTCCATCTGCTGGTCTGTCGATTTATCTGCCCATTTGTCTAAGTAACTGTTGTGTTACCTGTAATATCTGCCCATTTGTCTAAGTAACTGTTGTCTTACCTGCAATTCGGATTTCCCCTATTCTCTTCTTCTCCCTCTCCGCGCAAACCCTCCCCATCTCACAGAAAATATGTCGATGTTTTGCAGCATCTTCCACCCCCCCTCCCCCCATCCTCCTCTTCCTCATGACTTCCTTCACCCCACCCCCGACCTCGACTCTTACCCGCATCCCCCTAACTTCCAGTTCACTTGTTTTCACTCACTGACAGCTAAAATCGATTGGCAGATTATTATCCTTATGTGTTCGGCGTACCTTTTCTTTAAAACCTCTCTCTTGCTCTTTCTCTCCCCTCAGCCCCCCCCCCCCCCCCCCTCTCTCTCTCTCTCTCTCTCTCTCTCTCTCACTCTTCAATATTCCATTCCCCCCACTCCTCTTCGAGATCCACGTCGTTTTCTTTTTTTTTTTTCCTTCTGTCAACACACTCCTCCTCCCCCACCTTCAACCCTCTCCCCCCCTTTACCACAGCTTTCCTCCTATTCCCCCCTCCTCTCCCACGTTCTGACATTTGAAAACCAGTTCGTCACCCATTCACTTCCCAACCTTGCTAACACACACACACACACACACACACACACACACACACACCATAAAAAACCTACGTTTTTCCCACGCTTCTTCTAGACGCTACAAAATATCAAGTTTTATTCAAATTTTACTCATGAACGAAGTACGACACTCCTCTCAATTTAAAATTCCACTGAAGAAGACGTTAAAAGTTCTCTCTTGTGTGTTGTAGGTTTCAAAAGCTGTTTAAATGTACAGTGGAAACAATTTCAGGAAAAATGCTCTCCAAAGATACGTTGAAAAAAAAAAGCATTAGGATTAAAGCCCCTTATCCTCCACCCCCGACGTCTTTTTTCTTTTCCTTTTTTTTCCCCTTAAATTTTTTTTTTCTTTCTCTTTTTCTTTTCTTTCTTTTTTTTTTTTTTTTTTTTAATAAGCATTTTTTGGCACCAAGAGAACTGGGACATCGTTCGAAAGCGAGAGGGTGGTTTCCAACGACAGGTTCAAGTGGTACGTACATACATACGTAATCACACTTACTACTACTATAAGACTTGTTATGTTTACAGAAACAGAAATCAACAGTTCTCATACGCCACCACTGAAAGGCTTGGAATATTGACTCTTAAACATCCTCTTCTTTATCCACATCCACCGCCCCCCCCCCCCCCCCCCCCCCTTCCCCATCAAACGTGCCCCATCACCATGTCCACCCTCTGCACTGTCAACGAGAAATCTGTCATGCATCGTTTTCGTAATCATGAAGACGTGCACTGCTTACCTGCACTCGTTTCCCCCACTGCTTACTTGTTCAAGGTACATATCCATCTGTCTGTCTATCAATCAATCTATATGTTTATATACATACACGATTGTACTTTTAATTTATACATTAAAAATCAAACTATCCTCCCCCCCCCCCCCCCCCCCCCAAGCTTCAACTACCTCTCCTACCCCCCCCCCCCCCCCCCCCCCCCACCCCTACCCGCCCTTCCCTTCACCCCTTTCCCGTGCCATAAACTCCCCCCCCCCCCCCCCAAATCACCCCCACCCTATCCTACCAATCGCCCACTCCACCCACGCATTTCCACGCCACATTTCCATCTCCCGTCATATACAGCAACATTATCCTCATACGCATGCTCCCTCACGGGCATGATAGGAACGTGATTATTTACGCATTAGTAGCCAGCGCCCTCTAGTCCCACTTCCGGCCCACCCCTCTTCTCCCACCCTAAAAAAAATCCAACATAACCTGTTTATTACTTCTGTTTATATGTGTGTGTGTGTGTGTGTGTGTGTGTGTGTGTGTGTGTGCGTGCGTGTGTGCGTGCGTGCGTGCGTGTGCGTGTGTGTGTGTGTGTGTGTGTGTGTGTGTGTGTGTGCGTGTGTGTGTACAAGTGTTGCGTGCGTTTCTCGCAAACCACAATAGCCAAAGACCCGAGCCCAGTCTCTTCAGTCAGCACAAAGATCCCGACGATCCGGTACCGTTGAGATGAGACACTAGAAAAAAAAAAACAAAAAAAAAAACGATTACTCTTTATATGCGAAGGTTATATTTTTGTACGTTGATTAAAACGGATTTTAAAAAGTTTTTAAAAAAAAAATCCATTCGCCAGTGGGCAAATTGTCTGTTTGGCTGTCCCATTGTCTGTCTGTCTGTCTGTCCGTCTGTCTGCTGATGCCATTAGCCCAAACTGCCAGACGGAAGAGAAAGGAGACATTCCCAGTCCCCCGCACAGTGTACCAGTCTCCCTGATAAGCTTCTACAACACGAGACACGGTCCACACACACACACACACACACACACACACACACACACACACACACACACACACAGATGGGTTGGCGAGTGGATGGAGAATATAGTGAGATGTTGGTTGGAGAGAGAGAGAGAGAGAGAGAGAGAGAGAGAGAGAGAGAGAGAGAGAGAGAGAGACTGACAGAGTGAGAGAGAGAGAGAGAGAGTAGAAAGAGAGAGAGAGAGATGGGTGGGCGGGTGGATGGAGAATGGGTGAGAACATCGGTGTGTGTGTGTGTGTGTGTGTGTGTGTGTGTGTGTGTGTGTGTGTGTGTGTGTGTGAGAGTGTGAGAGAGAGAGAGAGAGAGAGACAGAGAGAGAGAGAGAGAGAGAGAGAGAGTGTGTGTTGTGTGTGTGTGTGTCGGGTAGGCGGGAGGATAATCTCTCTCTATGAGAGAGAGAGAGAGAGGCAGAGACAGAGAGAGAGACAGACAGACAGACAGATAGAGAGAGAGAGAGAAGAGAGAGAGAGAGAGAGAGAGAGAGAGGCAGACACACAGACAGAGAAAGACAAAGACAGTCAGAGAGATTGATTAATCTTTACTACTCGGGGATGAAGAGTTTAGGCTGAGGCACAGTCTTAGAATCTGTCCTTATCACGCCTTCATTATTTCAATACATATCCTTCATACTAACAAATCAGCATATACCACACTGTAGTGTCATTCCAAGACTGACAAGCAGACTGTTCATAGAATGTAATCACGATATGCTGGGTAGTCAAACAGAAAGATCAAAGGAAAAAAAAAAAAAATATATATATATATATATATAGAGAGAGAGAGAGAGAGTGAGTGAGAGAGAGAGAAGGAGGGAGGGAGGGGTGTATGAAGGGGGATGGAGTAGGGAGGGGTAGGAGAGAGTGGGAGTGGAGGTGGAATGAGAGAGAGAGAGAGAGAGAGAGAGAGAGAGAGAGAGAGAGAGACAGACAGACAGACAGACAGACAGAGAGAGAGATTTAATAAAAAGAGACAGAGACAGAGAGAGACAGAGACAGACAGACAGACAGAGAGGTGGGGGGAGGGGGGGGGGGGGCCAGGTGGATGGAGAATAGGTCACGTGTTCAAAGTATTGATAATTATGGCTTACAGAATAATTCGCAAATGGACGTATCTGACTTTAAATAATCAAATTCTTGAGATCCGAAATGTTTCTTCAAATAGTGTCTTGTAATGTTTCAGTGTGTATTCGCATTTTGTGGACTCGTCGGAGGTGTGTTCCCGAATTATGGTCCAAAGCAAGTAAGGCTTGCTTTTTGTATCGAATCGATTCGTGGGTCGTGGAGAAGAAATGTCAGCGGGCAAGGAATTAATATAATATAAGCACGTTATTTGTCGAGATTTTGTAACTAAAAACGACGCCTAGTTGAAATTAAGTTGCTTAGGGAGAGGAATTATGTTCAGTGCTTTTTAGTTTTTCACGTGTTGTTAGAGGTACAGCAGGAAGGAGTAGGTTCGTTGCACGTCTCTTGATCTGATTCAGTCTTTTTTTGTGGACATCACAACTCCCATCCCATGATTATGGTTAAAGCGTACTCGATATGTGACTTTGTGCGGTTGTTTGAGGTAATTCTGATGATAGCGCGTTTAGCTGAGGTAACGGGATAAGTTTATTATTTTTTTTTTTTTTTATTTTATTTTCCTTTTCTTTTTCTCTTTGAGATGATTTTGCATAAATCACTGAGATGAGATTCCTAATGTTAATCACTTATCTATCGTTACACTTAGTTTCAGTTTCATCAAGGAGGCGTCACTGCGTGTGGACTAGTCCATATACGCTACACCACATCCGCTAAGTTTTGAGACCACACTACGCATGATTTGAAGCCGATGGATAAATGAATTAACAACTAAGATGAGAGAACTGAAGAAGAGGGTCTCGTGGCTACGACTTAACAGATGTCTGACCAACGCATTAGCCCAATGCGCTAGTCAGACCTTGAGTACCTACCTAACATCGGTACACCTAAAAAACCAAACACGATGCTCATCTATCCGTTCGATAGAAGTACCGCTCAATTGAAGTTTTAGGTCAAGAGGAGCAAAGTGGTAAGTTTTAGGGGAGTGGGTAAACCCATGAATGTGGGTGGTGTTGGATGGATGTATGACTTTTGAGTTTGAAGTACACGAGAGAGAGAGAGAGAGAGGGGGGGGGGGGGGACGGGGAGTGAAACAGAGAAAGACAGAGAGAGAGAAGGGAGGGGGGAGAGGGTGGGGGGGGAGAAGAATGCGTGGGGTGGGTGGATGGAGACTGGGTGAGAGCATCGGAATGAGGGAAGGGGAAGGGAAGGGGTTCAAAACATGAGAAGAAGGGAGAACAGAAATGACAAAAATCCAGAGGTTGGAACAGTTGAGAAATGGCATTTTGCAATGCGACCCTGACAATTCTCTCTCTCTCTCTCTCTCTCTCTCTCTCTCTCTCTCTCTCTCTCTCTCTCTCTCTCTCTCTCAGGATAAACAGAACGAGTTTCGTAATATACCCAGTCTCTTTCTCTCTGTCCAATACTACATCCACTTCCGGCCACCACCGCCATTCCTCCCAGCCATTCCTCCCCGATCGACCCCGTCTCCCTCCCTCATCCCCCCCCCCCCCCCCCCCCCCCCCCCCCCCCCCCTCGCCGAGTTTCTGTTTTCCTCCCCATTCTACAGAAAATGGCCATTCTCATCATCTCTTCTCTTTGTCCTCCCCCCCCCCCCCCCCCACCCCCCTCCTCCCCTCCCATTCTCCCGATAGCACTGAAGGGAGACAACTGTCAGTGGGAGGGGAGACAACTCACACCTGACGGCGCCAGTCTAGGTCTCCGGAATCCCATTAAGCGTGTCTGGGCGCCTGGCGGTTTTGGAATCGTCCTCTTGAAATGTTTGTCATCTCATCACCTCGGAAGCTGTTTTTCTGCTGCTCTTATTTTGTGTCAAAAAGAAAGCCCAAGAGAGAGAGAGAGAGAGAGAGAGAGAGAGAGAGAGAGAGAGAGAGAGAGAGAGAGAGACAGACAGAGAGGGAGAGAGAGAGAGAGAGAGACAGAGAGAAGAGAGAGAGAGAGAGAAGAGAGAGAGAGAGAGAGAGAGAGAGAGAGAGAGAGAGAGAGAGAGAGAGAGAGAGAGAGAGAGAGAGAGTTCGTGTGTGCGTGTGCATGCGCGCACACTTGTGCGTTGCGTGTGTGTGCGTGCGTGCGCGTGTGCGTGCTTGCGTGTGTGTGTGTGCGTGTGTGTGTGTGTGTGTGTGTGTGTGTGTGTGTGTGTGGTGTGGTGTGTGGTGGCTCTGCTGTCACTTTTTCAAGAATCCAATCCAAATGTATATACAATTTGAACACCCTGGACATACAAAAACAACAACAACAACAACAACAACAACAACAAAAACCCTAAGCACTGTCTTACCCCTGCAAATCAAGCCTTCTCTTCACTATCATCTAAGAATAACAACATCAAAAGGCACCTCATCTTCATCGATTCGATTGAACTTCGGTCAATGTCAAAAGCATTTTACATGAATTTGAAGTATGCAGGGTATTTTCTGCAAGCTTCCATAAACCATGCCATTTGGCGTTCTGGTGTCAGTCAACATACAAAGAAACACTTCAATGCCTAGAATTGAACCTCATCTATACAATGGTCATTTTTCGATGGCCAAAATGTTGGTTCTTTACTGAACAGTCAGCTGAACGATCTATCTTCTCCTTCTGCTTGCCTGTTTTCTGGTCCGTTCACTTTGTCTGTCCATGTAATCGTGTCTCATCTATATGTCATCTGGGCTTTCACTCAGAATTGTCTCCCACCCGCGTCCCCCCCCCCCCCCCCCCCCCCCCCCATACACACTCACTCACATCCTCCGCATCTCCAAAATCCAAACAGAAGGATAAGACAGACCGTCGTTTTAACCGCTATATCCCACCTATCCCCCTTCCCCCCCCCCCCCCCCCCACTCCCGTTTTTATTTGTCCCCCCCCCCCTCCCCTCTTCCACCCCCCAACTCTTACGCTTTCATTCACACAGCTCACTCACAGCTCTCTCTCTCTTTTACTTCCTCCGTGTCTCTCCCATCTCCAAAATCTGACACAGAAGATATGTCGTCGTCTCTTCAAATTCCAGCTATATCCCACACACACACACCCCTTCCCTTCTATCCACTCCCCTCCCTCCTTTCCCCAACTCCCGTTTTTATTTGCCTCCCTCCCCTCCCTCTCTTTCACCCCAACTCTTACGCTTTCATTCACTGACAGCTAATAGACTGGTGAATCATTAAGCTCTCTCTCTCTTTTACTTCATCCCCGTGTCTCTCCATTCGCCCTTCCAATTCTCCCCACCCCTTTGCATCCCCGACCCTTGGTCTCTCTCGAATTCCATTTCGATTCCTCCTTCACACACACACACACACACACACACACACAC
>JADBJO010001184.1:440979-472863 GCA_016801955.1 Conus betulinus
ATAGGACCCCGACAATGCTCTCTCTCTGTGTGTTTTGTCTGTCTGTCCGTCTGTCTCAGTGTCTGACTGTCTGCCTCCCCCCCCCCCCCCCCCTCTCTCTCCATCCTAGTCCTTTTCTCTCTCTCTGTCTCTCCCTCTCTTCCCCATTCTATGGCATAGAGAGAGAGGGAGAGAGAGAGGGGAGAGAGAGAGAGAGAGAGGAGAGAGAGGGAGAGAGAGAGAGGAAGGGGTTGAGAGAGAGAGAGAGAGAGAGAGAGAGAGAGAGAGAGAGAGGAGAGGGAGGGAGGGAGAGAAATAGCCACATTAAACAGCAGTCTCCTTCTCCTCCTCCATCCCACAGCCACATCGCTACACCTGCCGCCACCACCATCACCATCTCCCAACCCCCTCACTCCCCCCTCGGCGCTCTCCCCATCACAGTACACACACACACACACACACACACACACACACACACACACACACACACACACACACAGTTCCCGTTTCCTCCCTATTCGACAGAAAGAGATTCTTTGTGCCTTTTACAGACTACTATCATCTTTCCTTTCCACCCTGCTTCCCTCCTTCCCCCGATAGCTCTGAAGGGAGACAACTGTCCACGGAAGGAAAACGAATCATACCTGACGATGCCAGCCTAGTCCGCCGGAATCAAAAGCCCTATCTCGGCGCCCAGTCATTTTTTTTTTTTTTTTTTTTTTTTTTTTTTTTTTTTTTTTTGTCGTTTTTCTTTCAGTCGGCTTTCTTGAAGGAGCTCGTCATCTCATCGGCTTTGAAGCGATTTTTCCTGCTACTTTGTGTATAAATAAAGCAAAACGATTGGGGGAAAAAAACAGCTAAGAAATAACAACAAAAACAACAACCGAAAATCAAAAAATACAAAAGAACAAACTATGATGCGTCTCTCTCCTCCTTTTCCACGATCAATGGCATCGTTTGACTTGGTTGCAGAAATGCAGCACCAGCATCAAGCCTTGCTGTAAGCGAGCGTTGTACTGACTAGCAGAGGAAAAATTATTAAAAAACAAAACAAAAACAAAAAAACAAACAACAAAAACAAAGAAAGAAAATAAAAAAGAAAAGAAAAAAGCACAGTTTATGTGTGAACACGAAATCTTTTTTTCTGATGGTCAGGGAAGATCCCCTTGCAAGTATCACAAAAGGCAGCAATCGGGCTTTATATATATATATATATATATATATATATATATATATATATGTTTTTTACGAAGTTTTCCAAAAGATTTTGGGCTGGGGTTAAAACTGTTGTTAATGGCATAAAAAAAAATTGTGCTTCTTCCCGTTGAGTTTAGTACACTATTGAGGCTGCTTATTACAGACAGCACCGTGCATTAAGCGTCAAAATGTGTCTGGATGCAAACGCCTTCCCAATGTTTAATCACATTCCTCTTTGAAAAGAAAATTGCATTAAAAAAATAGAAATTAAAAAAAAAAAGTGTTCCTACCGTTACTTTGAGACAGGTGGAGAATTTTGAAGTTCTGTCGGTGAAAACTTTTGCATGAATGTTTTTTTTTTTGTTTGGTGAGGGTGGATGATGGTGGCTGTTCTTATGCACAAAACTTGATGATCAAATGTCGCATATCTCATACCAGATACCATAGTTCATAAATCAGATCAATTTATTGTCAGTACCTTGTATAGCTACTACAGCCATATCATCACTGCTGCTACTATTACTGCTTCTGCTACCACTACAACAAACTACTACTATTACTCCTACTATAAAATTACAGCAGTTCTAGAATCACCAGCACTGCGACCTAATCAAAAACAACATCAACAGTATCCACAAAGTTTTTGTCAACTTCGCCAATGAGAACCAACAGCAGATTTTGCGCATCATCCACAACTTCAGTCATCAAAGATGCATGTAATGTAAACCAACTTACTTCCTTCAAGCGATGGAGCAAGAAACTTTGAATCAACACTGTGTGAATTAGATTTTGGTTCATCTCACCATTTAAATGAGGCAACTCTGCGCCGAATTGTTTCTCTGTCCATTTTGATGGACCACGTCAATGTCATCTCTGTCGTCATTGTTGCTGTGACGTCAAATCATGTACACGCTTGCGTTTCTGTTCCTGAAACTCGGCGTGTGTGTGTGTGTGTGTGTGTGTGTGTGTGTGTGTGTGTGTGTGTGTGTACGCGCGCGCGCGCGCGCGCGCGTGTGTGTGTGTGTGTGTGTGTGTATAGGGGTGGCATGGGTGGGTAGATGCAAGGGGCGTTAATACATATCAAAACAGTCGAATTTAAACGTGAAACGAATATATTGCTCTCTGACTGGATTCATAGTATATTAGGCCCTACAATATTCCTTGCCACAGCTGCAGAGCACTGACATCATATTAACAATTCATTCACTGTTTTACATGACAGCTTACCATACAAGAGGATCGCATGGAAATAGTACAAATACCACCAAAAGTAAGTCTCTTGTGCACATCAAGAAACGAGTCTCCTTGAAGGGGTTAGAATGACCATCATCAGAGATCTCTGATACTATTGGCTTGCAGTGCACGGGTTTTGGCGTGTAGTCAGCAGTAAAAAAAAAAAAAAAAAAAAAAAAAACTCCTAGAAACAAGCTAAGTGGGTTTATAGGAAATGTCTGAATGTCCCCCAAAGTGCTTGAAAGAGCATGTCTTTCAGGAAAAAAAAAAAGTTGTGCCAATTTAGGCCAGCTGTTCATTATACTATTGAGGCAGACCGATCTGTCCCTGTTTTCTTTGTATCTTCTTGCTAGGTATTATTGTGTTCAATGTAGAGGACAAAGCGGTAGTTTGAGCCTGTATTTTAATGAAAGCCAAATGTCAAAAGTGTGTGTGTAAAACGAAACGGTTGTGGACCCAGTACTATTTTCGTTCTTCAGCTCAGAGAAGCGTCTTACAATGGAACTGGAATGGTCGTGAAGTAATCATTACTAGATTACAACTCTGAAGCAAGTTTGCGTTTTCTGTCCTATTCCCGGTTTTGGTTTTTTTTTTTTTTTTTTTTTTTTTTTTTTTCTTTTTTTTTCTTTCTTTCTTCTTTCTTCCTTCTTTCTTTCTTTAATCTGTCACACACCCCCTTCCATCCCCTCCCCTGTCCCCTTTCCCCCCCACCCAAGCCTTCTCCTCCCGTCTCTTCCTACTACAGCCTTGGAAACTGATAGGCCTACCTCAATTTTCAGCACATCATCACCATCAAAACTCTGGCACCATAACCCGTACACTTCATGGTAATTTTTTTTAAATTTTTTTTTAAAAAAAAAATTTTAATTATTGCATGCATTGCGGAATAAAAATCGTCAATACCGCACTTGGTAGGAGACTAGACAATTATTTCATTCTCCATTCTTCTCGATTGTCGATGCCGTACTGTTCGAATGGTAACGCAGATCACCATTTCCACTGAGGACTTTGTTTTGTCCACCCGTTTTTTTTTTTTTTCTTTCTTTCTTTCTTTCTTATATTTTTTTTCTTTTTTTTTGCTTTTCATTTATTTATTCTTTTTATCATTGTTATCATTTTTTACACACGTCCAAGGACAGAGTCTGAAAGCTAAGTATATTCTTCTTGTAAGACGAGTCGAGGTCGTTGCAGTAACTCCGTCTACATTTTACATGTATTTTGTTATACTGTATGGCGAAGCCATGGTAACTGACATTTCTTCGATGCAGAGATCGCTTTGAAACCTACTATGTGAAGTGTTCGCTCGGTCTATTTCAGCTGACTAGAACTGAACTAGACGTGCACACTTCAGATCTGTGTGTGCGTGCGTGCGTGCGTGCGTGTGTGTGTGTGTGTGTGTGTGTGTGTGTGTGAGTGTGTGTGTGGTGTGTGTGTGTGTGTGTGTGTGTGTGTGTGTGTGTGTGTGTGTGTGTGCGTGCGTGTGCGTGTGCGTGCGTGTTTACGGGACAACATCATATCACACAGCGTCAAGCTTCTAAGGAGCTGCATTTATGTACTAAATGATTTCATGTTACAGCACATACAATGATGACGATAATGATAAAAATAGCAATGGACATTTGTAGTGAAATTGAAAATATAATGAGGCAGGGAACAGTAAACAATAAACAAGTAGGGTAACTCTTGCTCCCATAAGGAAACCTAACACAGAGTAGCTTTTATTCAAGACTGGCACAACCTTTTAAACTTGAATAAAGTCAGACAAATGCAAAGAACAGTCTAACAGTGGGGGAAAAACAAGCGCAATCCAACAACACCTCCGTCATCACAATAATGACTTGGTAAAGATTTGAACTTAGGGGGAGGAGGGGGGGGGGGGGGGGGGGGGGGGGGGGGGGGGGGGGTTTCTTAATTTCATGTTCCCATTTTCTTCATCTTCCCCCCCCCCCCCCCCCCCCCCCCCCCCCCCCCCCCCCCCCTTCCTAGGTTCAAGATCTTTGCCATGTCATTACTGTTATGACAGAGGGTTGTTTGGCTTGCGCTTGGTTTTTCCCCACTATTGGATTGTTCGTCTTTGTGTTTGTCTGACTTATTCAAGTTTAAAAGGCTGTGCCAGTCTTGAATAAAAAGTTACTCTGTGTTAGGTTTCCTTGTGGGAGCAACACACATCAGACATTTTAACACATTAACACACATAGTACATGTACCGTAAGGATACCAAGGTGCGCGCCCGCACTCATCTCTCTCTCTCTCTCCTCTCTCTCTCTCTCTCTCTCTCTCTCTCTCTCTGTCTGTCTGTCTGTCCTCTGTCTGTCTCTGTCTTCTCTCCTGTCTCTCTCTCTCTCCTCCTCTCTCTCTCTCCTCTCTCTCTCTCTCTCTCTCTCTCTCTCTCTCTCTCCCCCTCCCAACTAGCTGCCTTGCAGTCACGCCTTCAGTCCTAAGCCATCTGCTAGGTTTCCATTCCAAAGCGCTTCTGATGAACTGCCTGTTTGTTTTTCGTTTGGTCTGGGTGTGTTGATGTTTGTTTACTCTCTCTCTCTCCTCTCTCTCTCTCTCTCTCTCTCCCTCCTCTTCTCCTCTCTCTCTCTCCTCTCCTCTCCTCTAACCCTCTCCTCTCCACATCCCTGCCTCATTCCCTCTCCCTCTTTCTTTCTCTCTACTCCTCATCCTCTCTCTCTCTCTCTCTCCATCTCCTCCCACTCTCCCCCCCTCTCTCTCTCTCTCTCCCTTCCCCTCTCTCTCCCTACATCCCTCCCTGTCTTTCTCTCCTCTCCTCCCTCTCTCCCACTTTCTCCCCTCTCTCTTCTCTCTCCCTCTCTCTCTCTCGCCCTCTCGCCTCTCTCTTCTCCCCTCCCCCTTCTCTCTTCTCCTCTCTCTCTCTCTCTCTCTCTCCTCTCATCACTGGCCCTCCCCTAAACATCAGCTCACTACTTCTTTGTCTATCTTTCCTCCCTCTCTCACACCCCTCCCCTTCTCTCTTCTGTACCTTCTCCCAACTCTCTCTCTTCTCCCTCCTATCCTCTCTCGCCTACCTTCTCTCTTTCTGATTCATCTCTCTCCTCTACTCTCTCTCTCTTTTCATCACTGCTGTCTCCCCTCGTGCTAAGATCAGCAGACACTTCTTTGTCTTCGTTTTTCCTTATTCCTTTTTTTTTTTTTTTCAAAGCGCTCTCTTCTGTACCTTCTCCACGTTCTGGCCACCTTATTCCTCGTCTCCGTACCTTGCCCTTGTGATCCATGTCTGTTTTCAACTATTCCATAACCTACCATTTTACACCCCTTATTCCTCCCCACTTCGCCCATGCCTTCTCCAAGTTCTTGGTATCGTTGACAGCTTTATTCCTTATCCCTACCATCATCCCCACTCCTGCCTTCTCCTACTGCTGCCTTAGTACTTGTTCCCATTTCACAGCCTTCTCTTGCCAACTTCTTTCCGGCTTATCCATACCCCTATTTTACACCCTTATTTCACTACCTAGTAACCCCATTTTACACCCTTATTTCACTACCTAGTAAACCCCATTTTACACCCTTTATTTCACTACCTAGTAACCCCATTTTACACACCCTTATTTCACTACCTAGTAACCCCATTTTACACCCTTATTTCACTACCTAGTAACCCCATTTTACACCCTTATTTCACTACCTAGTAACCCCATTTTACACACCCTTATTTCACTACCTAGTAACCCCATTTTACGCCCTTATTTCACTACCTAGTAACCCCATTTTTACGCCCTTATTTCACTACCTAGTAACCCCATTTTACGCCCCTTATTTCACTACCTAGTAACCCCATTTTACGCCCTTATTTCACTACCTAGTAACCCCATTTTACGCCCTTATTTCACTACCTAGTAACCCCATTTTACACCCTCATTTCACTATCTAGTAACCCCATTTTACGCCCTCATTTCACTACCTAGTAACCCCATTTACACCCTCATTTCACTACCTAGTAACCCATTTTACACCCTCATATCACTACCTAGTAACCCATTTTACACCCTTATCTCACTACCTAGTAAACCCTATTTTACACCCTTATTTCACAACCTAGTAACCCTATTTTACACCCTTATTTCACTATTAACCCCATTTTACACCCTTATTTCACTATCTAGTAACCCCACTGTCTCCCTTCTTGTCTGGCTGGCTGTATTTCATCAATTTATCTCCCCCCCCCCCCTCCTGGCCCCACTTTTTTTATCCCCCCCCCCCGTGCCTCCCCCTCCTCCTCTCTCTTCTCCTCCCCCCTTCACTGTCTTCAACTTCTCCCCCCACCCCCCACCCCCACCCCACATCTCCTCTCTGCTCTCAGTCTTCCACCCCTCCGCCCTCACTTCTCTCTAATTCTGTTCTCCGATCATTTCTTATACTCCCCGCTCGACTTTCTATTTTCCGCCTCGACCCTCCTTTCCCTAATTTCCATTTTGCCTGGTCTTATATTCCAGGTCGTGCCAAAGCACACGTAGGGGGCAAAATTAACAACAGCAAAAACGGAAAACCTAAGCCTAAGCAAAAGCTCGAGAGAGAGAGAGAGAGAGAGAGGAGAGAGGAGGGGAGAGAGAGAGAGGAAGGAGAGAGAGAGAGAGAGAGAGAGAGAAGAGGAGAGTGAGGGGAGAGGGGGGGTGGCAGACAGGGGTAAACAAACACACAGAGAGGGGGGTGGGTGGAGAGAGAGAGAGAGAGAGAGAGGAGAGGAGAGAGAGAGAGAGCGGGTGGTAGAATGGGGACAAACACACAGAGAGGGGGATGGGTGGAAGAGAGAGAGAGAGAGAGAGAGGAGAGAGAGAGAGAGACAGAGAGACAGACAGACCAGACAGACAGACAGAGAATAAAAGAAGAGAGAGAGAGAGAGAAGAAGAGAGAGAGAGAGAGGGAGAGGAGAGGGGGGGGGGGGGGGGCAAGAGTTTCCATTATCAAGCCTCTTCTACTCGTGTCAAAAGTGGAAGTGTGGAATGGGGGTAGCGTGTGACAATTGACACTGATCTCGGAAATAATCATTCAAAAGCGACATCAATGAAGACAAAGCGTTGTACATCAGACTAGTGAGAGAGAGAGAGAGAGAGAGAGAGAAGAGAGAGAGAGAGAGAGAGAGGGGGGGATGGATTCACTCTAAGAGAGAGAAAGAGGGAGAGATTTACAGAGAGAGAGAGACAGAGACAGAGAGAGAGAGAGAGAGAGAGAGAGAGAGAGAGAGAGAGAGAGAGAGAGAGAGGAGGGTGAAAGAGGGGAGGCAGACAGACAGACCGATATAGTACGATCAATGCTGTCCAAAGGCTGACAGGCTGGAACAAACGGCCCACTGAGGGATGACCTCACAGGAACAGACGTCCTCCCCAGGAGGTTCCCAGGAGACAGCGCGTTATTGTCTTTCCCTGAACTCTCAACGGTGCCGACAATCCAGGTCACTCCCTCCTCACACGCCTCCACCTCTCTCCCTCTCCCCCCCCCCCCCCCCCCCCTCATACCCCTGCCCCCTCATCCTCCTCCACCCCCCCTGTTCCTACCCTCCTCCTCTCCTTTCTATCCTCTCTCTCTCTCTCTCTCTCTCTCTCTCTCTCTCTCTCTCTCTCTCTCATTCAATCTATTTCGCTGTCGGAGTCATCGTAGTTGGAGATTGTACTTTCTTTGGATCCCGCTGATGTGGACCCTAAAAATGGGCATTTGATTGTCCTTCTTAACGTACTGTCTTTCCGATCGTGTGGGTGTGTGTAGGGTTAGATATGTCCCTCCCCCCCCCCCCCCCCCCCCCCCCCCCCCCCCCGTCCTCGTCTTCCCTCAGTCTCCTGGGAGGATCGTTCCTGTTCGCTGTATCATCTTTGGTCGTGTCATAGTTATCATGTCTTAAAAAAAAAAAAAAATCACTCATACGGTTTTCAGTGGTTTCCTGTGTGGCTCTCTTTGTATTTCGTACTGGAGAGTTAGCGAAAGAAAGATGAGACCAATCTCTGTCTGTCTTTCTGTTTTCATCTAAACACACACACACACACCACACACACACACACACACACACACACACACACACACACACACACACACACACACACACACACACACACACACACACACACACACACAGAGAGAGAGAGAGGAGAGAGAGAGAGAGGAGAGAGAGAGAGAGAGAGAGAGAGAGAGAGAGAGAGAGAGAGAGAGAAGAGAGAGAGATTTGATATCATAATGTGTGCATTGATCTACAAGCGTGAACTTCTCGATTCTGTACGGATGCAATTGTGTTGTTTGTAACAAACGTTTAATTTCTGCGTCAAGTCATGTAAGAAGAATGTTAAACAGGTGACGTTTGTAAAAAACAATGTATGTTAATGTAAGTATTGAACAACATAAGTTAGAATACACGTGACTGTAGCCTTTCTGGACAATATACCAAACAGTGGCCATCACAATGGCCATTTTGACGTTGTAGTTGGTGTTGAGGATGACGTTGATTTATATTCACTGTTAATCCACTGGTCATTTTTTCAAAACAAATAAAATGATAGTTGTCACGTTCCTGCCGCCACCAGAAATGAATCCGTAGTAAAGAGAAAACTACTGACATGCCTTTGCTTTTCACAAATGTCTCAGGCGCGGATGCTCTTTAGTCATAAACACAGCGAGAAAAGCAACACGATTACTATTAACATTATTACATGAAAATGAGACGTAAATTATTGCCATATGCAGGATGAAAACCATTCTTTTCAATGAGAAGAAACCTTTCAGAAACTAAGAAATCATCATACACATCTTACTGGCCACACACGTGAAATCGCACGCCTTGGACACACTGTGTAAGAAGTGCAGTCATTTTAGACAGGCATGTCCTGGGTATTCTTTGAATGTTTCTCGTACATGAACGTGGATTCCAGCGCACACAACCCTATCCCTTTCCCAGCCACTTATGCTCCCTCCCCCTCCCCCCCCCCCCCCCCCCCCCCCCCCCCCCCCCCCCCCCCCCCCCCCCCCCCCCCACACACACACACACAAACCTCCCTTCATCGGCATTTTCTGAAAACCAAGAAAGAAATAACCTTACCGCAAGATGCCTCTAGCACTATTGTGTTCATGTTGATCACGAGGAATTGTTGTAGTTGTTTGTTCACTGTACTGCAGTACGAGGAATTGACTTTAATTTCTTGCACTGCAGCTAGAGGGCATGTCGTGCTTCAGAAACGTTCATTCTAGACTTCCACTCCAAGGAAAACCAGGAGGTCATGGTGGGGAAGAGAACTGGACCTTCCAGACTCCCACATCGTTATGTTCGCCCAATGTCACAACGGCGACTCTGTTGCAACGCTTCCCCAAGTAACGCACATAGTACATCTCCTTCAGCACTGCCCAAAACCATCCCACAGAGCTTACGAACATCTCCACAGCTGTTTACGTCTTAAACTACAGCAACATCTCCAGACCCGTTGAAATTTTCAGCTACAATACAGCTGCTATTGGTATACTTTTCAACACGAAGAAGTGTGTGTTCTACAGAGGGTGTGTCCCAAAATTTCTGTAAAAGTGGTGAGGGGGAGAGGGAGGGGGGAGGAGAAGAGGAAGTCATTCGTTTTTCACCTGGCTTCTTGTGGTTTAGGAACCACATGATCTTGCATTAACCACAGTAAACAGAGAACCTTTTTTCACACAAATTACTTTCAAAGCTCATCTATTAGTGCATCTTGAGCACAAATTCATGCTCTCTCGCCGTTCGGAACCCGCCCAAACTCCCCTCCCTCTCACGTTTCGGGCATGTTGTCGCGGATGTGAGCAAGAGCAAGAGTTATCGTTCTTTGGTCAAAGTCCCTGCCACGGTTACACACCGCAAGTGCAATTACTGCTCAAGAACTTGGTTTCTTGAATATTTTCGATCTTTTCTTCTTCTTCTTTCTTCTTCTTCTTCTTCTTCTTCTCAAGTTCGTCGCATTCGTCGTGTTTTCGTCCAAAACGTGTGCAAAATATGGCGAACTAGAGTGGGTAAACAGGTCCCCATCTAGAAGCCTGGGGTCTGCAGATCACAGCGTCAGGGGGGGAAACAGTTCTTCAGTGGGGGGGGGGGGGGGGGGGGGGGGGGGGGGGGGGGGGGGAACCCTGTGAGTTCTGCAGCGTTCATCCGAGCAACGCGTGGTCCTCAGCGTGCTTCATCATGAAGGTGTCACTGCTTAAGGACCAGTCCATATGCGCTCTACCACATCTGCTAAGCCATGAGACTAGATTGCGCAGAAATTACAATCAGTTAAAAAAAAATCATTCAATTAAAGAAAATGTTCAGAGGGTCTCAGCGACAAGACTAGGCAGATGCCCAAGGTGTGCTTTATCAAAACGCACTGGTCAGGTTTTCGATACTCTCTCTCGCTCTGTGTGTGTGTGTGTGTGTGTGTGTGTGCGCGTGCGTGCGTGCGTGCGTGTGTGTGTGCGTGAGAGAGAGAGAGAGAGAGAGAGAGAGTGTGTGTGTGTGTGTGTGAGAGAGAGGGAGAGGGAGAGAGAGAGAGAGAGAGAGAGAGTGTGTGTGTGAGTGCGTGCGTGCGTGCGTGCGTGCGTGTGTGTGTGTGTGTGTGTGTGTGTGTGTGTGTGTGTGCGCGCGCGCTCGCGCACGTGCGTGCGCACGCGCACGTGCGCTTAAATTGATAGATAGAGAAAGAAAGATAATGTTGTTAAGAGATATAGAGATGTATACATACATATATACATAGAAAGACAGACATATGATTATGGAGAGAGAGAGAGAGAGAGAGAGAGAGAGAGAGAGAGAGAG
Source organism: Conus betulinus (assembly GCA_016801955.1). Taxonomy (NCBI): domain Eukaryota; kingdom Metazoa; phylum Mollusca; class Gastropoda; order Neogastropoda; family Conidae; genus Conus; species Conus betulinus. The sequence goes on from JADBJO010001184.1 coordinate 452,138, forward strand.
AGAGAGAGAGAGAGAGTGTGTTTTATATACATATATGTGTGCGAGCGTGCGTGAGTGGAAGAAGAGTACTAACGGGGCGGGAGAAGAGGTGTATTTTCAAATTGGGGTTTGTGACCAACAACACGTACCAATCGTCTGCGCTCCACCCCCCCACCCCTACCCCCACCCCCCGCCCCCATCTTCCTCTTCCTCCTCCATTTTCCTCTCTCTCCATCCATCATTAATGAGCCATTTCCTCTCAGCTAAGCCATCCACTCCCCTAAAGGGTCAGAGGCGACTTCCGTCAAATATGAGGTCAAGGTAACCATGGCGACAGGCCCTCTCCATCACTGGGATTTGGGCTCCCCCTGAGGAAGCCATTAAGACAGTCTGTGGATGTCTTCGCCGTGAGCCGTCAAATTATCAGCCACTGGCGTGACACAGATCGCAATGCCTCGTGCTCTTTTCACTAGTCTGGTTAGGGATGCGTGTTCGTTTTGCGTCTTGGTTTCATCATCTTTCTTCTTCTTTTTTTTTTTTTTTTTTTCTTTTCTTTCGGTCGTTCTTTCTTTCTTTCTTTCTTTCTTTCTTTGCGTCTGCTGTCTGTCGGTCTTTGTTTCTATCTGTCTAGTTTTCTTTCACTGTTCTTATAAGTCTTTCCTCTTTCATTTCTTTTTCTGTCACTGTCTTTCCTCTTTCATTTCTCTTGCATGTTAGAAATGAATGGGCGAATCTTCTTCTTCAACTTCTTCTTCTTTCTTCTTCTTCTTCTCCTCCTTCTTTTCTTTCTTTCTTTCTTTCTTCTTCTTCCACCTCCTCCTCCTTCGCCTCGTACTTCTTTTTGCTGGTCTCTTCTTCTTCTTTCTTCTTCTTCTTCTTCTTCTTCATCTTCTTCTTCTTCTTCATCTTCTTCTTCTAATAATGAATGGATGTTCTTCGGCTCCTTCTTCCTCTTCTTCTTCATCATCTTCTTCCAATACTTTTCGTTCTTCTTCTGCTTCTTTTTCTCCTTATTTCTCTTGTTCTTCTTCTTGATCTCCCCTTCCTCCTCCTCCCTCTTGATCTCTCCTCCTCCTGGAGATCATCATCATCGTCAGTAAAAGGATCTCACTAGAGTGCGAATCTTCAACAAAGTCGAACCAATCCTGAATCAGCCCTGAAGTCAGTTCATGGGTAAGGGGGGAAAAATCTACATGGGAGGTAATAGTTGGCTCAGGATGAGAGTCACCGCCCTTCCTAAAAACCCCTTCCAGTTGTTCTTTTGTGTTCTTTCTTTTTCCCCCCCTTTTTAACAGCACACACACGCACACGCACCCACCCACCCACCCACACACACACACACACACACACACACACACACACACACACACACACACCATACACTAACACGCGTATACACAAGCGCACACACGAAAGCAAGCGCGCACACGTGCACGCGCGCGCGTGTACACACACACACACACACACACACACACACACACACACACACACACACACACACACACACAGCACGCACGCACGCACACACAAATACACACACACATGTACGCACGCAAGCACACCCACATAGTTACACACAAGCAGCAAGCAAGCAAGCAAGCAAGCGCACACACAAACACACACACACACACATACACACACACACATACACACACACACACACGCGCACACACACACACACACACACACACACACACACACACCACACACACACACACACACACACACACACACACACAACACACACACACCACACACACACACACACACACACACACACACACACACACGCACGCACGCACACGCACACACAATCAAGCGCGCGCAGCACGCTAGTACATACAGAATCTGAACAGTGAGTTGGAACCACCTGCAGACCCATTCCATAACATTTCGATGAACTGTGCTGCCATCCATACACGATTCATAGCAATTCACAGGCCCGTGAAATCATGACCACTTCACTTTGCGGCGGCAAAATCAAAACGGTTCGCATGAAAGAACGCGGCGGCGAGAATGAAAGGAAAGGAAAGAAACGAACTGAAACTGATAAAAGAAAGAAAGAGAGAAAAGAAAAAAAAAATCAGAAAGGAAAAAAAAAAAAATAACGGAAAGCAAAAAAAAGAAGGTAAGTAAGAAAGTTAGATTTAAAAAAAAAGGAAAAGAAACACAGAAACAAAAGGTAGGAATGAGAGAAAGCATAAAAAAAAAGAGGGCAGAAAGAAAGGAAAATATAGTAAAGGGAAGGGGAAGGAAAGAAATCAAATAAAGAAAAAAAGAAAAAGAAAAGAAAGGAAAGAAAAGAAACAAAGAAGGGAAAACAAAACAAAACAAAGACGGAAGAGATGGAAAGAGTGTACAAAATGAAATAAACGGCAGATGAAAAAAAAAAAATAGCAAGAAAAATAAAGATGAGGAGGAATGGAACAAAACAAAAACATTTTTTCTTAAACGAAAATAGAAATAAGCGAACACGAAGAAACCAAAGAGAAAAAAGAAAGAAACGAAAGAAAGAAAAGAAAGAAAGAAAGGAAAGGAAAGAAAAACAGACAGACAGACAGAAAGGAAGAAAGAAAGAAGAAAAAAGAAAGAAAACCCGAACGGAAGACAGACAGGGAGAAGGCGGGAGGCGGAGCAGACGGAAGACAGAAAGTCACAAAATCCATCGGGGAATCGTCCTGAGAAAAGTTTGAGCCGTTGAAAAAAAAAAAAAGAAAAAAAAGTCGAAGAAAAATCTACTGAGTATTTCCGCCTCCAACATGACTGATCAGGAAGAGGTGTGTGTGTGTGTGTGTGTGTGTGTGTGTGTGTGTGTGTGTGTGTGTGTGTGTGTGTGTGTGTGTGTAAGCGTGCGCGCATGCGTGCGTACGTCCAAGCGTGCATGTGTATGTGAGTAAGTACATGCGTACCTCTTTCTATGTGTGTGTGTGTGTGTGTGTGTGTGCGTGTGTGTGTGTGTGTGGTGTGTGTGTGTGTGTGTGGTGTGAGTGTGTGTGTGTGTGGGTGTGTGTGTGTGTGTGTGTGTTGTGTGTGAGTGCGTGCGGTGTGTGTGTGTGTGTGTGTGTGCATGTTTGTGTGCGTGTCTGCGTGTGTACGTGGTGTGTGTGTTGTGTGTGTGTGTGTGTGTGTGTGTGTGTGTGTTGTGTGTGTGTGTGCGAGCGAGCGCGCCCCGCGCGCGCGCACGCGCGTGCGTGTTTTGTGTCACGCTGCAGGGGAAGGAAGAGGGACACAGGGTGAGGGACAAGGGATATGGACGGAGAGAGAGAGAGAGAGAGAGAGAGAGAGAGAGAGAGAGAGAGGAGAGAGAGAGAGAGAGAGAGAGAGAGAGAGAGAGAAGAGAGAGAGAGAGAGTTGGGTTGGGAGGAAAGAGGGAGGGGGGGGGGGGGGGTTGGAGACGGCGGCAGGACGGGAGATTGACAATGACATTTTTAAGCATCAGCATCAAAGTTCGAGCAGTTTCAGTCGAGCAGCAGAAGAAGAAGTGTGGTCAATGCGGTGCCATTTTAAAACTTTTTCACTTCAAAATTATAGTGATGCCAAGATTCCCCGAGGCAAATCGACCTTCTTCCTTCGTCATTCTGTCATTGCCTCTGTCTGTCTGCGTGTCTGTCTGCCTGTCTGGTCTGTCTGTCTAGTCCAAGTTCTTTGATATACCCCCAATTTATCTCTCGTGTCCCCATCCCGCATCCATCCACTCCTCCCTTTTGACACCAACTAGTTACCGCGACACACACACGAGAGATAGACTCAAACTCAAACTCAGTTATATTACACAGGCCACCGACCTTTCTGCAATGAGCTCAAGAACAAAAGTAGAACACACACGCGCTCGGCGCATATACTGCAAATTATGACAGAAAAATATGTGCATAACAAAATGGTCTTCCTGAAATTGTTTAGGCATTTTTTTGTGTTAAATGATCACAGTTCCTCTCTTCGTTTTAGTGCTTTAAAAAATGAACATGGCTACAGAGCGAGTTACAATTCTCTTTCATTCATTCTGCAGTAGAAGAAGCAATGACGCTTGATGAAACATTTCTAGTTTCGAGGCAAAAATGTATTTTATCTTTTGAATCTTTATAGGATGGACAACCAATCAAAAAAAATGTATTTTGTCCTCGATCTGATTACAGCATGGACAGTTTTTTTGGGAGTTTTTGTGTATATCTTTGATGGACATTCAACCGAAGTCTGGGAATAGTCTCATCTACATGTAATTGAATTACCTCTCTTGTTTGCATGCACACGCTTTTTAAATGTAGCCCGAATACCACAAATACAATGGTATACGGTGAGCTAGGAAGGTATCCTTTGTATATAGATGGTGTAATAAAATCAATGCGCAACTGTTTCAAATTGCAGAAACTGTCACTTGCTAGACTACCAAAACAAGCATATGAAAGAAAAAATCAAAATTATTTCAATGTACTAGAAATCGGAGTGTACAAATTGGGTATCTTCGATAAAAACTTTGTTTGGATACTTATGGCTTTTCTTTTGTTTTGGTTAAATGGTGGAGTGAATTATGAAAAAAACTGTTTTTACGTGAACTTAAAACAACGCATGATTGACCGTTATAGACAAAATTGGGATTATACTTGATAGCGATAGATATTCAACATATCGTTCCTACAAATCCTTATGGCAGCCTGAGAAAAAGTATTTACCTGATGTTACAATTCCTAAATTTCGCAAAGTGTTCGTGAGATTTCGACTTGGTAATAGTGACAAGTGGGGCCGAGAGAGAGAGGAGAGAGATCGAGAGAGGAGAGAGGAGAGAGAGAGAGAGAAGGACAGACGGATACATTTCACATACAGAGACCACAGGCAGCGGGTGATTTCAATACAAACACACACACACACACACACAACACACACACACCCACACACAGAGAGACGAGAGAGAGAGAGGAGATTAGAGAGAGAGAGAGAGACCGGAGAGAGACAAACAGACAGGCAGGGAGGCAGGCCGGTACACACACACACACAGAGGGAGGGAGAGAGAGAGAGAGAGACGCGCGCGCGCGCGCGCGCGCGAGAGAGAGAGAGAGAGAGAGAGAGAGAGAGAGGGAGAGGAGAGAGAGAGAGAGAGAGAGAGAGAAGCAGACAGACAGGCATGGGAGGCAATCAGGTACACCCACACACACACACACACACACACACCACAAACACACACACAAACAGCGAGACAGACAGACAGAAACAAAAAAAAACAGTTTTCACGCTTTGAAAGGAAGATAAATAGAGAGGAAGGGGAAGGAAGAGGGGAAAAAAAAAGCCAGTATTTTCCCCGCCCCCAGAGATGATCTTGGGCAGAGGTAATCGGTTATGCCTCAGGGAATTGGGCAGATAAAACATATGGACTGAAACCCCACACCCCCCCGTCCCCCAGCCTATCCTCCTTCCCTCAATAGCACTAGCACTCCTTCCACCTGGGCCCCAGCCCCCCCGGCCCTCATGGGCCCCTCAATCTCCTCCAATAGTGCCTGGGGGCCTCATCCCCCCCTCCCCCACCCCACTACCATTCCCCAACACCTCCCCACATGCCCAGGTCCCCCCCCCCCCCCCCTCCCCCCCACACCCCCCCCCCCTCCCCCCCACCCCCCCACCCCCCCCCCCCCCCATACGCCCCACCCCCCTCCCCCCCCCCCCCTTCAGTTCCCCCCCCCCCCCCCCAGCCCCCCCCCCCCCCCATCATCCATCCCCCCCCCCCCCCCCCTCTCCAAAACATTACGCCCCTTCCACACGCCTTCCCGGCAAAAGCCGCGCCTACCCACTTTCCCACTCCCCAAAGTTCCCTAACCCACCTAAGCCCCCCACCCATCTCCCACCCAATGACACTCCCCCCCCCCCCCCCCCCCTGTATTTCCCAAACTCACTCCCGCCCCCTCCAGCCCCGTGTGTCTGGTCGGTGAGCAGTTTCCCACTCCCCAGGCACGTGCGGCGGGCCGGGAGGGTGCAGAGAGTGCTGCGTGCGGAGCGTGTGTGATGACGCCAAGGAGATACACGTACCATACACCTGCCCCCTACCCCCCAGAGGTCTTGTTTCGCATTGTGCCAGAAGAGTCAAGAGGTGAGGTCGGTGGGTGCTAGCCACTCACCCCCCCCCCTCCCTCTCCCACTCTCCTCTATCTTTCCCGTCCCAGCCCCAACCTTCCCTCACCCCTCACCTCACTCTACTCCGTGGCGTCTTCACAAGCAAAGTATGCAAAAATCCCCCCCCCCCTAAAAACACGTGGGTGGGGTGGGCTCCCGGGCCTCCCCCCCCCACCCCCAGACACTGCCCCCGAAAAATCAGCCAATCTATAATAAATATCCCTCCCTTCTCGCTCCCCCCATATTGGACATCCTCATCATCCTTCCCGATAAGATCTATATCCCCACCCCCCTCCTAATTCCCACTTCTTCTCCCCCACCTTTCCCTCCTCCACTCAGGGATGGCATCCCCAATGTGTCCCCCCCTGTGTGGTTGTTCCAATCCCACCCCCCCCCCCCCCCCTCCCGTGGGTCCACACAACATTCGCCCTGTTCCTGAACGATCTTTTCTCTGCCTTCCCCTCAAAAGTTCTGGAGCCCTACCCCACCCCCTCCCCCAGTCCCAACACCCTCACTAAGACAACGTTAATGTAAACCGCGGGGCGTTAGTAGGCGAACCCATACAACCTGGTATATCTGAGGTCAATACAGTGCTTTTTAAAAAACGCATTCACTAAAAGTTTACAGTACCCCCCCCCCCCCCCCCCCCAACACACACACACACACACAACACACTGTACCGCATTCTCCGCCAGGTTTGTATGTGTGTCTGTGTCCGGATGAGCAGTTCGCGCACCTGGGCAAGGCACGTGCGGGCGGGCGGGCGTGGGTGCGAGAGTGTGCGTGCGAGCGTGTGTGAATGCGAAGGTAGATACACGTACATACAGACCCACAGAGGTCTTGTTTCGCCATTGTGCCAGACGAGTCAAGAGTGTGAGGCGGTGCTATGCCAGAAAGTCCCCCCCCCCCCCTCTCTCTCTCTCTCTCTCTCTCTCTCTTTCCCGTCCCCCGCCCCAACCATTCCTCCTCCTCACCTCTCTCTATCTGTCTGTCTGTCTCTCAAGCAAATTATGAAAAAAAAAAAAAAAAACACGTGGAGTGGGGGTGGAGGAGCGGGGGGAGCGGGGGAAGAAAGACACTGAGAACGAAAAAATCAGGGAAATATATAATAAATATCAAATCTTTCACTTACAGCATATTGGGACCATCGTAACCCATCATGAAGACTGAAGCATTCATATCGCCCGCTCCGAGGCTTTTCGTCCACTGAATGGGACTCGTCAGGGAGGCATCGCTGATGTGTGTGTGTGTGTGTGTGTGTGTGTGTGTGTGTGTGTGTGTGTGTGCGAGTGCGTGCGTGCGTGTGTGTGTGTGTGTGTGTGTTGTGTTGTGACCGAATGCACTTGGCTTGTTACAATGTCAACGGCCAATCAGGTATGAATCGCCCCTATGACAACGTTCATTTAAACCGTCTGTGCTTTCTGCAGGCTAATCAATACAACCCTGTGTATATCTGAGGTCAATACAGTTGCTTTAAAAAAAAAAAAAAAAGCTATTCACTAAAAGTTACAGTACTGAAACCCTGCGTTCGCTTTGAACTCCGTCGTGAATTGATCTCCATGACGGCATCATTTTGCTGACGTCAAAATCCATTAAGCGGAAGTTGTATGATCTCTACAGTCTCTTTGTGACGAACATTTATTTCTCTGCTCCGCCAAGCAAATCAAAGAGAAGGGATGATTGTAAAGATGTTTCCGTTGTGGGAAAGCGCGCGTTCATTGGTGGAGAACTTGATCGGCTTGCTTCATCCCAGCAGGGTGTGCTGGTGTAAGCGTATCTATTGAATATTTATTCGCCTTGATCGGGAAGCTTATTATACACGTCAAAAATTGTCAGATGTGTCCCGAGAACAGCAAAACGGATGGCAGCGTTACAGGTTATTCGATCGTGTTAGTTTTTGAGAACCTTAACACTTCAAAAAAAAAAAAGTTCTGTTTAGATAGCCCCTTAAAATCCCTGCAAAACTAGTGAATAATAATTCTGATTCTGAAAGTGAATTTAGTATTATTAGTATAGTATAGAACTTAGTATTATAAAACAGACACACACACACACACACACACACACACACACACACACACACACACACACGCACACACCCTAACACTGAGCTCTTTGATCTGCAGCATCAGCAGTTTAGTCTGCGACAGAAGCGCGGAGCACTACACACACACACACACACACACACACACACACACACACACATATATATATATATATATATATATATATATATATATATGTGTGTGTGTGTGTGTGTGTGTGTGTGTGTGTGTGTGTGTGTGTGTGTGTACAGTCCATGAAAGAGCAGTGCCAGAAGAGGAGTTCCAACCAGCAGCCCTGCGGGCACAGAACGTGTCTTCTGCGGCTGCTTTCCTTGTCGTCCACTGGGCCGGCTACTGAAGGGCTGCGTGCTGGTAAACTGACCATGGGTTTGGCAATATCCCCACCTCTGTGTGACACATGCCACAACGTGTGTTCAGTATTGAATGCTTTCCCGGGATCCGCTCGATAGCTCCTCCGCCTCCCCCCCCCCCCACCCCCCCGTTCCCTCCAGTCGACAGCTCCACTGCCCGATGCTCCCCTTGCCCGAGAAAGCCCCTGTTCGATACTTCCCTCCACCCCACCCCGACCGATACTCCCCCTGTGCCACACTTCCCCTGACCGATACACCCCCTGTGCCACACTTCCCCCTAACCGATACACCCCCTGTGCCACACTTCCTCTGACCAATACAACCCCTGTGCCACACTTCCCCTAACCGATACACCCCCCTGTGCCACACTTCCCCTAACCGATATTCCCCCTGTGCCACACTTCCCCTGACCGATACACCCCCTGTGCCACACTTCCCCTGACCGATACTCCCCCTGTGCCACACTTCCCCTGACCGATACTCCCCCTGTGCCACACTTCCCCTGACCGATACTCCCCCTGTGCCACACTTCCCCTGACCAATACACCCCCTGTGCCACACTTCCCCTGACCAATACACCCCCTGTGCCACACTTCCCCTGACCAATACACCCCCTGTGCCACACTTCCCCTGACCAATACACCCCCTGTGCCACACTTCCCCTGACCAATACACCCCCTGTGCCACCCGCCCCCCCCCCCCCCCCTGACCGATACACCCCCTGTGCCACACTTCCCCTGACCGATACACCCCCTGTGCCACACTCCCCCTGACCAATACACCCCCTGTGCCACACTTCCCCTGACCAATACACCCCCTGTGCCACCCCCCCCCCCCCCCCCCCCCCGACCGATACACCCCCTGTGCCACACTTCCCCTGACCAATACACCCCCTGTGCCACACTCCCCCCTGACCAATACACCCCCTGTGCCACACTCCCCCTGACCGATACATCCCCTGTGCCACACTTCCCCTGACCGATACACCCCCTGTGCCACACTCCCCCTGACCGATACACCCCCTGTGCCACACACTCCCCCTGACCGATACACCCCCTGTGCCACACTTCCCCTGACCGATACACCCCTGTGCCACACTTCCCCTAACCGATACATCCCCTGTGCCACACTTCCCCTGACCGATACACCCCCTGTGCCACACTTCCCCTGACCGATACACCCCCCTGTGCCACACTTTCCCCTAACCGATACATCCCCTGTGCCACACTTCCCCTGACCGATACACCCCCTGTGCCACACTCCCCCTGACCAATACACCCCCTGTGCCACACTCCCCCTGACCAATACACCCCCTGTGCCACACTCCCCCTGACCGATACATCCCCTGTGCCACACTCCCCCTGACCAATACTCACCTTGTTTCATACCCCAACTTTCTTTGCAGGGTCACTCTTCTACTGAGACCAATCGTATTTAATAATGTCTGTGAGGAACAGTTCCACTGATCAGTTGGTGTTTAACGCTGAACTCTTTGCCCATCCCAGTTAGGAAGGAACTTGGACTGACACATGTCAGCACGAAGTCACACTGGGTGAGAGTAAGTGTAAAATCAGATAATTTCATATCAAACACACCATGAAAATACTCTTCGTTTACTGGATTGTTAGCCATCCTGTTCATGACACTTTATTTCGTGTTTCCAGGCACTGCCTTCTCCTTGTATAGTTACGTATGACATGTACCTCACATGGGGCTCCACCTATATGTTCCTGCCCTGGGGTGGCTCAACCAACCATCTTCACACTTTTGTTTCCCTAGCTCCTTTCATCCTAACTCCTCTGCATCTCCAACCAGTCACCCCTCATTCTTTCTCCTACCACCCTACCACTTCGAACGATTGAACGCTTAAAGGCCCAAATGCGGACGCAGCTGCGCGCGCATATCTCTCCTTTGACTGGTCAAAATGTCCGCGCGTATTTTGGGCCCTAATTGCGCCTGCAACTGCGCGCAGCTTCGCCCGTCTTTAATCGCCAGGCACTGGAAAACTTTGCCGTGAACTGGGAAATTATCGGGGATGGGAAGGGGGCGGGAGAGAGAGAGAGAGAGAGAGAGAGAGAGAGAGAGAGAGAGAGAGAGAGACTCTCTTTGTTCTGCAAATTTCCCAGTCCAACTTTTTCTGTTATCCAAGAGAAAGTGCAAACGCGCTTGTGCACAGACTTCCGGGCAGAATTTTGCTCGCACCCTATTGACCAATCAACAAAAAGATACATGTGCAGTTGCGCAGTTGAGCGCGCAGCTGCGGCTGCATTTGGGTCTTTTGGCGTTCGGTACCGGTCTCCAACACCTGGTGGTGCCAGCAGGATCACTGGTCTACGCCGTGCTTCAACTTTGTCCACTTCACACTCCATTCCCATACTCCCACACAGCTTTCCCAATCACTCTCCCGCACGCTCCCAGTTTTTCCCCTTACCGTTCAGTAAGTTTTGGGAAAGCCTCTCTCTCTCTCTCTCTCTCTCTCTCTCTCTCTCTCTCTCTCTCTCTCTCTCTCTCTCACACACACACACACACACACACACACACACACCATGCCTTCATACACACAATTATACACATACACACACACACACTCTCTCTCTCTCTCTCTCACACACACACACACACACACACACACACACACACACACACACACACATGTTCGCGCGCTCGGTCGCTTGCACACACCACCACCACACCACCTCTTTACGCTAACCCACTCATTACGTTAGACACAAGCATGCCCAATGCCCATCTGCAATGCATTAACGTCTTCTTCCCCTAAGGCCAGGGAGGTAAACGTGAAGGCAGCCGACAGCCGGTCTTCTTCAGTCCACACCGACTCCGTTACTTCGCCCTGACCTGGTGGCACCATAATTCTGTATTCCTTCACTGGCTTTAAGAACGGATCCAAGACTGCTCTGATCATGGAAGACGCTGCACATCTCAGAGTAACCCCTCCTCTTTAACCTCCTGCCTCCCCCCCCCACCCCTCTCTCCCTGCCCCCCACACACGCTTTTTGTTTTTTTTTTTGTCTCAGTACTCTCTTCAGTGCCATTTCAGCATCGCTCCCCTCCGCGCCGCTCATGCCGGTGTTGTATATCTGGGAACCGTGATATCTGGGAACGCGTTCCCAGATTTACCGCGATATTTGGGAACGCGTTCCCAGATATCACGGTAAATCTGGGAACTTGTGCAAAAAAAAAAAAAAAAAAAAAAAAAAAAAAATGACAAGGAGGCCAAAGATCTCAATTGCACCTAAATAAATTGTTTCCTACCTTATCTCGAAAAATCCACTCTTTTTCGTCTTCTTTCTGCCCTTCTGAGCTCTGAAAGATCACGTTCCAAGATATCACGGGCCTTCCCAGATATCACAGTACATTTTGGGAACGCGTTCCCAAAAAACTCAGATTTCACGCGACACTGGGTCACCAGTCTACGAGCCACACCCTGGCTTGTCCCACCGCATCCCCGGCAGCGGCAATCCACAGGGTGCAGTCAATGGCAAGTCGTCCTCAGCGGCAATCCACAGGGTGCAGTCAATGGCAAGTCGTCGTCAGCGGCAATCCACAGGGTGCAGTCAATGGGCAAGGCGTCCTCAGCGGCAATCCACAGGGTGCAGTCAATGACAAGTCGTCGTCAGCGGCAATCCACAGGGTGCAGTCAATGGCAAGTCGTCGTCAGCGGCAATCCACAGGGTGCAGTCAATGGCAAGTCGTCGTCAGCGGCAATCCACAGGGTGCAGTCAATGACAAGTCGTCGTCAGCGGCAATCCACAGGGTGCAGTCAATGGCGAGTCGTCGTCAGCGGCAATCCACAGGGTGCAGTCAATGACAAAGTCGTCGTCAGCGGCAATCCACAGGGTGCAGTCAATGGCAAGTCGTCGTCAGGCAACCCGCCACAGGATACTCTGCTGAGTGACTTCGGCAGTGTTCAGTGGTGTCTGTTCTACTCCATATGTTTGTACGCTTGGTTTTCCCCCGTTAGCTAAAGAGCGCAAATGCAAGACACAAACACACAAAAACAAAAATAAATGCATAAATACACTGATCAATAAATGAATAATGAAAATTAAAAAGAAGCCTTCCTGAACTTGTCTTCATCAAACTTATTGGAAAGATAGAATGTGGCCCCGTAGAAATTGGGGCAGCTTGATAGGAGAAGTGCTTCAGAGAAGAAGCCCTCCACAGACCAGTGTTTCGGCCCTGAACTCCTTACACTCTAAGGAGGGACCGCATCCTGGTGTTCACGTCTTCAAGATACCCTTCTGCTGTCGGAAATATTTTTTGCGCTGCCAGGATTCCAACTTGAATCTCCTGGGTCGTTGGGCGTCTCAATGCGTTGCCTTTTTTTTTCTTAGATCGATGTCTCACACACATGGCTATGGGACATCTGTTCTAACCTGGGAAAATAAGGCCTATGAAGTTCATTGTTGTTCCTCCTGTCTAGACCCAGCTGGGACTCTTTTCAGCTGCCTCTGCCATTGCAGTTAGGGCTCTGATCCTCTTCTTACTGATCCTCTTCTTACCAAATCTCGAGTTGTTTCATGAGGTCATATGCTGATGAGCCCCCCCCCCCCCCCCCCCCCCACACCCACACACACACACACACACACACACACTCTGTCCCATCTCCGCCCGTCCCACCTCTTACTCCATCCAACCCCTATGGCGAGAATGTTGATACAAAGACGAACCCGTGAAATTCTCCAAAAGATCTGGATCAAATAGCCGGATTAGGATCGGTTCGATGAGATTATCAAACCTTCCGAATGCGCTAGAACTACAAAACACCCATGTGAGCAAATCTGGTGGAGAGATAGAACGTCGCTCAGGGACAAATCTCATTCAGTTTTGGACCCGATCCGTGGTGCCGATCCGGATTAAAGGGTGGATCCAGGATCCGGTCAGCGGGATTATTACAATTTTTTCCCCACTAAACATGAACACTGTTCAGTTACTGTTACAAAAAAAATGTCACTATCTACACAGTAACATATCTTCATGGGGTATCGAAATGTTCTAGCGAAATAAAACATTGACATTACGTTTCCACGATCCATTAAAAAAAGAAGAAGAAAACAGGGGAGGTAACAATCAGTCTGTTCATCTTATTACATCCACTGGCGACAGTGCTTTTCATCATAATCTGACTCGGAGGGCGGATCCATGATATGTTCGACCTTGGTGGGAGTCTGTGCTCTCCCAGGTGCCTTTAGTTTTACCTGTCTGTCTGTCTGTCTGTCTGTGTGTATTCTGATTCCACAATGCCTGTCTCTTTTCTGATTCCACAATGCCTGTCTCTTTTTCTGATTCCACAATGCCTGTCTCTTTTTCTGACTCCACAATGCCTGTCTCTTTTTCTGATTCCACAATGCCTGTCTCTTTTCTGATTCCACAATGCCTGTCTCTTTTCTGATTCCACAATGCCCTGTCTCTTTTCTGATTCCACACAATGCCTGTCTCTTTTTCTGATTCCACAATGGCAGGGCACTACCACTCTACCAGCACCCCTTCCCCCACCCTCCCCTGATTCAACTAACAGTCCACGGACACAAGAACAACAGTTGACTCCGACTCACGTCAGCGTTCCTGCATTTTGTTCTTTCATTCAAGAACGGACAGGCAGGGTCTCCGGTGTTCGTTTATTTCCAAAGGAAACTGGCACGTGTAGGGTGAGAGAAAAAGAAACGAAGGAGAAGGGAACAAAAAGACAAAAACAATGGAATACGAGAAGCAAGAGGATGGAGGAGCTTGAAGCCCCACTTCACAACAACAACAACAGCAACAGCAACAAACAATACACAACAAACAAGCAACTCGAGGCCCCCCACTTAAAAAGAAAGAAAAAAAAAAAAAAAAAAAAACAGCTTGCGGCCCCCACTTCACAACAACAACGAAATAAACAGCTGGAGGCCTGACTAGGAAGAACAACAAAGCAAAACAAAATAAAACAAAGAAAGAAGCCAGATTGGGGGGCATGACGCGAAGAAAGAACAGAAAAGAGAAAGCTCATACTTCTTAATCCAGGCGAGAGCGTAAACGAGCGTTTTTCCTCCTCTCTCCCCTCACCCCTCTCTATACCCCACCCCTACCCCCACCCCAGCCCCTTCATCCCTTCTCTCTATCTCTAATACACATCCCTAATCTCCCACCCACCCCCCTCCTGTCCTCACCCCATCCCCCCGTTCCAGGAAGTGCAATCGATCTGCTGTTAATCTGTATCCATCCCACACACCCCCCACCTCCCCGTCAGATGGCTTAAGCGCTCAAAGACTGACGCTTCCAGACGCACAGTGAACACGGCAGGCTCTCAGATGCATTTATCTATGAAATTAAAAGGAAGAGAGAGAGAGAGAGAGAGAGAGAGAGAGAGAGAGAGAGAGAGAGAGAGGTGAGAGAGAGAGAGAGAGAGGGAGAGTGAGAGAGAGGGGGGGGGGGCATCAAATCCTGGATCACGAACGCGACCTGAATCTTCCCGTGGAGACAAGACAGATTATCGATGAACCGGGGGGCCGCCCTCTTTTCAGTGGCAATACCCACGGGTCTAGCGCACGTTAAAGGACACACGGCAACATTCTCGAGAGTACAGGGAGTATTCTTGGTGGCTGGGTGACAAAATTCAACGAACAGCTTGCTTTGAAAGACAAACAAAAGACAGAAGTTGAAGAATCTCTCTCTCTCTCTCTCTCTCTCTCTCTCTCTCTCTCTCTCTCTCTCTCTCTCTCTCAGCCAAATGAACCCTTGGTTGTGAGAATACCGCAGAATTATAGACAGTGGTGTATCTCCATTTGATGCCATGGGTGCACAGAAACGACCAGCTGTGCCTCCCTGATAAGTCCGACCCAGCGGACCAAAGGCCTCGAAGCAGGCAATATGAATGGATCTGTTTTCAAGATGGATTACAATGGCTCCCATATGCGGCAAGTGAAGGGTTGAATATTTGTGACATATTCCCCTCATTTTTCCATCTCATCTTCTTTCTTTCTTCCCCAGTGCCCTCCCCCCCCCCCCCCCCCCCCCCCCCCCCCCCCCCCTTTAAAAAAAGTCTTTGCCAAGTCATTAATGTAATAAGGAATTGTCAGCCTGCACTTTTTCCCGCCCTACAAAATTGTTCAGCGACACACACACACACACACACACACACACACACACACACACACACACACACACACACACACACACACATCATGCGCAAATATAAAGGAAATAGTAGCATGGGAGAAGGCAGAAGGATGGGGTGGAGAGTCGGGGATGGGGATGGGAGTGGGTGGGATGGATCTTGGCAGAGTGCTCTCCCCTCCGGCCAGAACAGCCTGTCGGAATGTCCCAACTAGAGAATACTGTTGTGACGATACACCTGAGATACGTTACAATGCATTACAATGTAACTGGGAATAGCTCAATAAACACAGTACAAACAATTCCTGAGGTAGGTTACACTGCAATACAATGTAACTCGGAATAGCTCAATAAAACACAGTACAAACAATTCCTGAGGTAGGTTACACTGCAATACAATGTAACTCGAAATAGCTCAATAAAACACAGTACAAACAATTCCTGAGGTACGTTGCAATGCATTACAATGTCACTCGGAACAGCTCAATAAAACACAGTACAAACAATTCCATGTAACAATACAATACAATGTCACTCGGATAGCTCAATAAAACAAAGTACAAACATTTCCATGTAACAATACAATACAATGTCACCCGGAATAGCTCAATAAAACACAGTACAAACAATTCCATGTAACAATACAACACAATATAACTCGGAATAGCTCAATAAAACACAGTACAAACAATTCCATGTAACACTGCAATACAATGTAACCCGGAACAGCTCAATAAAACACAGTACAAACAATTCCATGTAAAATACAATACAATGTAAACTCGGAACAGCTCAATAAAACACAGTACAAACAATTCCATGTAACACTGCAATACAACGTAACCCGGAACAGTTCAATAAAACACAATACAAACAATTCTGTGTAACCCTGCAATACAATGTAGCCCGGAATAGCTCAACAAAACACAGTACAAACAATTCTGTGTAACACCACTCAAAATGAAGCAACTCAATACCAAGCAGACAATGCAAAGAAATGAAATACAAAACAACGCAAACCAATGAACACAACACATTGCACTAGACTGCAATCAGACTGTAACACAACACATTGCACTAGACTGCAATCAGACTGTAACACAACACATTGCACTAGACTGCAATCAGACTGTAACACAACACATTGCACTAGACTGCAATCAGACTGTAACACAACACATTGCACTTGACTGCAATCAGACTGTAACACAACACATTGCACTAGACTGCAATCAGATTGTAACACAACACGAAAGACGCAACACAACATAACACAACACAAATCAGACTGTAACACACACATTGCACTAGACTGCAATCAGACTGTAACACAACACATTGCACTTGACTGCAATCAGACTGTAACACAACACATTGCACTAGACTGCAATCAAATTGTAAACACAACACATTGCACTAGACTGCAATCAGATTGTAACACAACACGAAAGACACAACACAACACAAACAAGGCGTACAACACGGATACGATGCCAAGCAAACGATTCCAAGCCGACCTAATCCAACGCCGTACAATGCAATGGAACGGGAATCAGCAAACAAAGCAATACCACAAATCCACTGAAGACAGTGAAATAGAATACAACACGAAACATCACAGTACAATGCCAAAACAACACCAGGTAGTACAACTATGATACGACAGTCTTGAGATCTGCATCTTGACTGACTTTTCTATTTTTAACTTCCCCAGATATTCTATGGTTACCTGGGCCTGAATCTGGCCATTGCTTTTAACTTTTTGAATATCGCCTGCGACCGCTGTGTTGCCAAATTTTGCTCCAGGGGCAACAGGCTGAGTCGCACTTTATTTTATTGTATTTTATTTTACTTTTTAACATGTGCGCTGGTGGCCAACTCGTTTTTGAGTGAACCAGTCTTTTAGAAAGAAGAGAAGAAGAACACAACACAGTGCTATTTCAACTCTGCGCAAGACAATGCAACTGAACATAATGCAACGGAACAATACACCGAAAAAAAAAACCCAAGCCAACACAACGCATCATAACACAATGCCTTGTAATGCAAATGAACATCCTAGAATGGACTAAAACACCGATCGGTGCAATGCAGTGCAAAACACTACACAATGCCACACCCTCCAATACAGAACGGGCAATGGAAGGTACAAAAAACATCCAGGCCGCCAGCAGGACAAAGGGAAGAAGGGAGATAACCAAGCCTGCCTGCTAGGCAACGCGGGGAATCGGTGTTTCTCTGGGTTGCACGCGCGCTTGTCGCGAATTCTTTCCTTTTGAGCCCCTCCCCCTCCTCTGTGTGTGTGTGTGTGTGTACGTGCGTGCGCATGCGTGTGTGCTTGCGTGCGTAAGCATTCGTGCATGCGTATATGTGTATGTATGTATGCGTGTGTGCGTGTGTACGCGTGCATGCGCGCGCGCGCATGTGTGTGTGTATGTGTGTGTGTGTGTGTGTGTGTGTGTGTGTGTGTGTGAGCGTGCTTGTATATGTCAGCGTATTCATGTGTGTCTGTGTGTCTAGACGGATGTACGAACGTGTACAAATGTGAGTGTGCGTATGTATGCTTGAATGTCTGTCTCTCTATTAATTTATCTGTATTAATGCGTCAGTCAGTCCATTGATCGGTCTGTCAGTCAGTCTGTCAGTAAATCTGTCCTGTTGTCCGTCAGTCTGCACGTTTACCCCGAAACTCCGTCAGTCTTTCAGCCACTCAGTCGCCCTGTCCACCAGTCTGTCCTGTCTGTCAGTTCAGTCTGTCCGTCTGCTGGTCTGGCAGTCACCCAGTCATTCAGTAGGTCTGTCTGTCAACCAGTCTGTCTGTAAAACAATGTGTCAGTCAGTCTGTCTGCAAATGTGTCGTCAGTCTGTCTGTCAATGTGTCAGTCAGTCTGTCTGTCAAAGTATATCAGTCACTCAGTCTGTTAGTCAACCAATCTCTGTCTGCCTGATGGTCAAGTAGCGTGTCAGTCAGTCTCTCTGTCAGTCAGTCAGTCAGTCAGTCTGTCCGTCTCTCTGTCTGCCAGACTGACTGTTTTGTCTGTCTGCCTGTCTGTCATTCTGCTGGTCCGTTGTTCCAGCGGCGACAGCCTTGACCCAGCCAGACGGACTGTCTAATGCGTGTTGTTCGCTTCATTTAGGAAAGCGAGAACCCGCCAGGACGGAGTGGGTGAAGGAGGCAGGGGAGGAGTAGGCAAGATGGAGCGGGGAGTAGAGAGGTAGGAAGAAAGAGAGATCAAGATGGAGATGGTAAGGCGGATAGTTTGGGATACTGAGGAGCTGAAGGGAGGGGGGGGGGGGGGGGGGGGGGGGCAAGGGGGGGGGGAGGCGGATAAGAACGATAGGGAGAGTTGAGGCGCTTTTCCCCCTTTTTGTTGCTGCCCTGACTCCTTGAGAACAAAGTCATGAGGAAGAAACGGGGTTGGAGTGAGGGTTTAAGGCAGACTGCGGCACACACGCACGCACGAGAGAGAGAGAGAGAGAGAGAGAGAGAGAGAGAGAGAGAGAGATGTGCACACACTCACATGCAAACGCATGCACACATACGTGGGTGTGTGAGACACACACACACACACACACACACACACACACACATGCAGAGGACAGACAGACAAAGACAGAGATCATTTTCAGCAGGACACGGCTGGCTCTGCCGTGGCATCCAATGGAAATGTTACACAGTCCATAATCCTGTGGTATTCCCACCCCAAGAGTTCAAACACAGACTCAAACGGTTCTCAAAAAAGCAGCTAATGAAGGGTAGAAATTACACTGAGAACAAACCATCATGAGGAAACAGTTGCGAAATGACTAAAACCGTTACATAGAGAGTAACACGCATAGAGGGAATTCTTTGAGCCTAAGCTCGAGGACCCATTTAAGAATACACCGGAGGTCGAAAGGGGCGTCAACGGTCAGAGGTCAAAAGGGCGTCGACGGTCAGAGGTCAAAGGGCGTCGACGGTCAGAGGTCAAAAGGACGTCAACGGTCTGAGTGGTCAGCTCCACTGTTTAATAACCTTAGCATCATCAGTCACATACGTGCTGGCAGCAGCTGCCAATTGTGCGGAACAGCCGGTTTCACGACACACGAGCGCACGTGGTGGCTTCTGATCTGCATGCTAACGTCCCAACAGGCATTGAATGAAGCCGAGGCACACCTTTTTTTTCATGCTGATCGATGACAATGGGGATTATAACAAAGCATTTTGTATTCAATGATGAAGATGATGCTAGGAATTTCCATACAGGTCTGAGACTACGCCACAGGCCTATACTCCACGCTTATTTTCATCATATATATCCCGGCGTCAACCAGGCCCGAGAGATACAGACCCCTGCAGTGTTGGTCAGGAAATTGGAGCAACACACTCAGAGACGCATCCACTCAGTGGACGAAACTCGACTGTGTGGTCCCAGTCTTCCCAACTGAGCCCGTAGCAAACTCGACTTTGGATAGGAGCCGGTCAGGGCAGAAAAATCTCACAAATAAAAGGCTCCGATCGGATTCGAACCCTTTACCTCCCTGCCGGGAGTCCGCGGCGCTAACCACGGCGGCTGGCAGAGGCACTCTTTCAATACAGCGAATCTCTAAAGCATATGCTCCATACATTTTAAATGGGTGAATCTGACAATCGAACATTCAGAAGAAGAAAAAAGTCAGGGCTATTTTTGCCGAGGGATCCTAACCATTTCAAGACACCGAAAATAACTCTCAGCTTTCAGAGCCACGTCCTCCAGTGAGCACGAAGACAGCGAAACCCGTGAAGAAGATCAGCCGCAAAGGCATCTATGTTCCAGCACGTGATGATAGAATCCATTTTCCTCTTGAATATAGCTTCCATTTGTGAATATGAAGAGAGAGAGAGAGAGAAGAGAGAGAGAGAGAGAGAGAGAGAGAGAGAGAGAGAAACAGAGACACACAGAGAGGGACGGACAGACAGACAGACAGACAGACAGAAGTAAAGACACATATATATACAGAGAGAGAGGGGAGGGAGGGAAAAGAGTGGTTTTAGAGAGGAATAGGAGAGAGAGAGAGGAGAGAGAGATAGAGAGAGAGAGAGAGAGAGATAGAGAAACAGAGACACACAGCGAGGGACAGACAGACAGACAGAAGTAAA
>JADBJO010001185.1:0-12500 GCA_016801955.1 Conus betulinus
GAAAAGTGTCATTTTTATTTTGTTACTATTTTTGTACTCTTCTGTGGCTTAACTCCTTCGTCATCCATTCCAGATACCCCATACCACGGCCATATAGTACTTTGTTCTGTCAGAGTGCCAGAATTAACAGTCCACAAGATGCAAGCACAATGACGTCATCATGAGGCACACCCCAGCAGATGAGACATCAGACTGTTACAGAGTGACTTTGGTGGTCTTCAGTGGTGCCTCTTCGGATCCAACGCATGCAGGATATCACCCACTAAATCCTTTTATGATGACTGCAGTTGCAGAGCCACCATTGTAGAACGTCCTTTCTTCCCTCTCTTTCTGAGAGCGCTTCCATATCTATCCTATGTCAGTCGTCAAGAATTTGCCATGTCCGAAGACTTTGACACGATCTCACTTGGGGCTCATACTGAGGTCATGATAGCAGGAGTAAAAGACATCAATGAGTGTGGTCAGCGATGGTCTTTGATCCTTTGTCTGTCCAAGGTGAGACGGCAGGACATACGGTTTGTAGTGCTGCTGTTGCTTTTTTTTTTTATTTTGTTTGTTTTGTTCTGATTTTGGCTCGCTTCTCTTAAGAAGGAAGGATGGACCGTCATCCCCATCTCTTTTCTTATTTTGTGAAGATACTGTCACAAAATTTCAGACAGAATAATCTGATCGAGGAAATAACGATCAGCAGTAGGGAAACCCTATAGCTGCAGTTTGTACCTGTCTATGTTTATATTGCAACGAAAAGTTCTTCAATGAAACCATCACTGTACTGACACAAATTGCAAAAATACTGGGACAAATAATGGACCTTTGCCACAAGTCATATGTTATAGCTTTGAGTTTAGGTTTCAACCCATTGTACACTGATATGTGTTGCAGCTTTGAATTTAGGTTTTAACTAACTGTACACTGATATGTGGTGCAGCTTTGAGTTAAGGTTTAAAGCCATTGTACATTGATATGTGTTGCAGATTTGAGTTTAGGTTTTAACTAATTGTACACTTATATGTGTTGCAGCTTTGAGTTTAGGTTTCAACCCATTGTACACTGATATGTGTTGCAGCTTTGAGTTTAGGTTTCAACCCATTGTACACTGATATGTGTTGCAGCTTTGAATTTAGGTTTCAACCCATTGTATACTGATATGTGTTGCAGCTTTGAGCTTAGGTTTTAACCCACTGTACATTGCTGAGCTGTCGCCAGCCAGCATCCGGGGCCGACTGCAAAGTCTGCTGCAGCTGCAGCTCAGCATCGGGTTGTTTCTGTCTGCCGTCATGGCTGGAGCCTTCAGCTATCTGTCTTCCAACCACTGGCGGTGCTACATCTGTCTGTCTGTCTGTCTGTCGGTCTATCTGCCTGTGTGCCCTCTCTCTCTCTCTCTCTCTCTCTCTCTCTCTCTCATTTCATACACTTTGTGGAATATGTATTAACTATGAGCGGGCGTTCCTTTCTTTATGCAAAATTTAATCCACCATTTTGTAGTGTAAAAGGTAGTACTGAAAACACTGAAAAACAATGTGCTAAAGGGTTGTGTCGACT
Source organism: Conus betulinus (assembly GCA_016801955.1). NCBI lineage: Eukaryota > Metazoa > Mollusca > Gastropoda > Neogastropoda > Conidae > Conus > Conus betulinus. The sequence continues at coordinate 1,543 of JADBJO010001185.1, forward strand.
GAATGATAAAATGTGTAGGAAAAGAAACATTCAACTAAGAAACGTAATGCACGATAAACACATTCCACGCATATCTACAGACTGGCCAGGAAAGACTCAAACACATTTCCATTCACAGCACCAACAGCATACACGACCATTTTGCTGTCACTGAGAAAGACTCAAATCTGTGTGTCCACAGCTACATGTTGGGTTTTTCTGCGTTGCCCGCTGTGATGTTTGGTGTTGCCGTGTTCATTCTTCCTGAGTCCCCAAGATGGTTGATAGCCAAAGGACGGTACCAAGGCTACCAAGGTTCTTCAACAAGTTTATGGGTGTGAAGATGTTTGGCCAGAAAGTTAAGGACATTGAGGAGTCTGTGTCTTCAAATGTCCCCGCAGGTAAATGGCTTTGGGTACACTGTGCATCTATTGACTGCTCATGGCAAAGGTTCGTGATGATGTAATCACTAAATATGCAGTGATTGAATATCGGGAAAAGCTGCATATAACTTGTGACAATCCATAATGAAAATGCGATGCGTGTACTAGCCTATAAGTCGTCTTGTGTGTACGACGAACGCGCAGAATGAGTTTGATTTCCATTTCTTGGCAATAAAGGTATATTCTTGATTTTCTTAATATCGTGTAAAAGCGTCATCAGAAAACATGATGGAAAATGTGCGTGCTTCATTAAACGTGGAGACAGACATTAATTGTCCATAACTCACTGTTCGTCACTTGTGTGCATGCATTATGTTCTTTTTTATGTCACACAGTTAGAAAAAAACTCTTGGGAAAGTTGGTCTGCAGTTCGTCAGAGAACAGGCTGTATTTCATGCAAGTGATGATGAAATTATGTAAATATTTCACATGCAATTGTTTAAGGGGGAAAAAACACATTTTCATTTATAACATTACACACACACACGCGCGCGCGCGCGCGCGCGCGCACACACACACACACACACCATTTCTAGCTATACAGTCTGACCCACTTAAACGCACATGTCTATGAAAAAACTTGACAGAAAAATGTGAACAATATACAGATGTGTGTTCCACTCTGGTACGAGTGTGTGAAAAAAACGCCGCACGTGCTGAAAGCATTCGCTGTGGGCAGCTGTCTGGCCTTGTTCTGTGTCTGGTCAGGGGTCAACGTCCTTTTTGTGAGTGTTGCCTTCTGTGGGGTTTCTTTACACGCTTGTTCAAACAGCCAGAAACAAACTTACATTAAGCTTTGATAATCTTCTAACACTCTCATTCAGTATCCATTGGAACATGAAATATCTGTCTTGTACCTAATAAGTGTCCGTACAGATTTTTATGATATCTCAAATAATGTAAACATTTTATCAAGTTATAATGTTTAGCAAGATATATATTCCCTTATGACTGGATACTATTTCTTCAAATGCGATGGAGTTATTTGAGTCGACAAGACCATCAGACACTGTTCTTATCATTGCCTCTGATCGTTAATTTTTCTATAGTGTTTCTCTTTACTTTGCGTTATAGTTCAAAAAGTACCATTTCTGACTATTGAGACGGTTGAAAATATGCCGAAACTCATTACCCTTGAGCCACCCATCCCAGCTCCCTGTAGCCACAGCCCAGTTTGTCGTCCCCGAACCCCATCACCCGCAAATCACAGGGAGAGGGTGATCATAAAGTCATCATGAGGCAGTCCACCAGAGGAGGCACTGCACCATTACCTTTCACTTCGATAGTGTTCATGGTGACTTTTCTGATCCAACATACACGAGCCACGTTCTGCTGACGACAACAACTGCTTAGACGACAAGTCAGTTTGGGTGAGCGTCCTGACTCTGGAGAGTGCCGCAACATCCACCTAGTGATATCCCCATGAATTTGTCGATGCTGTCGACCCCACGCGAATTCTTCAAGAGCACATGCATGGAGAGGAAATCAAAACTGTTGTCACGACTATGCTAGCACATGAAAGGCCGCACAATTTGAAATGCATTTGTTTAAGCCGATCAATAAGGATAAGAGATGACGAAGATGATGCTACGGATTTCATTCTGGTCTGAGATTGCATGGCAGGGCTGTAACCTTGCTCACTTTCATAAAAAAGCTAGGCATCATCCAGACCCGAGATATACAGACACCTGCAGTGTTTGTTCCGGTAATTTGAGCGATACTCTCATAGATGCATTCAATAAGTAGACGAAAGTCAACCTTGTGGTTTCAGCCATCCCATTTGAGACCATAGCAAACCCAGCTCTGATTAGGAGCTGGTAGGGGCCAAATGTTTAAATGGTTTTCCACAAATAAATGACTGATGGGAACTGGATTCTCAACCTAAAAGTGCCATAATCCGTGACGCTAAACGCTGTGCCATGGTAGCTTGTAGTGTGTGTGTGTGTGTGTGTGTGTGTGTGTGTGTGTGTGTGTGTGTGTGTGTGTGTGTGTGTGTGTGTGGTGCGACAGAGAGAGAGAGAGACAGAGACAGTGACTAGTCAGGCTGTGTGTGTGAGTGTGTGTGTGTGTGTGTGTGTGTGTGTGTGTGTGTGTGTGTGTGTGTGTGTGTGCTGGGAAAATGGTGCAACACTTTTCTTTTAGCCTTTTATGTAGGATCATAATGAAGACTGTTTTGTTTTTTTTTTTTTTTTTTTTTTTTTTTTTTTTTTGGGGGGGGGGGGGGGGGGGTTGGTTATCAGGTAACGCTCTATCTATGGATTTCGTGGATGTCTCCTATTCCGATGGTTATCAGCAACTTGTATGGTGTATTCTGGTTCCAGGTTTTTCTGTGGGACGATCATGAAGATTGTGGGCTTTTCCGCTCCAGCACGCTGTCTGGATTCAAGGGATGGCACCCTTGCAATGATTATCAGCATCTTCCCAGGGCTTTTCGCCGTGGAGAGATACGGCAGGAGACCTTTGGTCCTCACCAGCATTGGAGGTAAAAAAAAAATGATACTTTTCGTCTTTAAAGTAAACTGTTTGGAACCTTCCAGAAACGATATCTTCTTTCACATTAAGAATTTGCAGCGGCAGCTCAACATAGATCACTGAGCATCACCAACTTGATTTAATTAAATTTCATCATACCGTATGATTGTTTATATATATATATATATATATATATATATATATATATATATATATATATATATATATATATATACATACATACATAAGCAGATGACGTTATGTTCAAATTAAGAATTTAGAATGGCAGCGGAACATAGACCACGTGATGTTTTGTTATGGTTTGAGCGAAATAGCAGCAACAGCACTGACAACAATGATAAATGTTGACTTATAAATTCAATGAGTAAACATGTACATGCTACATACTTTAACTTTAATATGCTTACGCAGGTGCACTAAAATTGAAAATGTGTATTTCTCTGTACTGCAGAAAATGGATCCTATTCCAAAAAAGAAAAGAACACACTTTTCCCTTCTATAGATAAACTTTGTTGAATCTGCCTGTCATTCTTCCAGCGCTGAGGTGTAATATCTCTCTCTCTCTCTCTCTCTCTCCTCTCTCTCTCTCTCTCTCTCTCTCTCTTTCTCTCTCTTTAAAGTCACTGAAAAGTAATATAACGAAATTTCGTCATAGTGTAGAGGTTTGCTTCCTGTGTCAGTGCCTATAATGATTAAATGTGAATGTCTCTTTGATGAAAGGCAAGAAAATGTGAAAGAAAACTGTTCGATGTTAAACTATATCTAAAAGCGTTTGCCAAATAATTATCCAAAACGAGGGACGATTGCATTCATAGTCTTACGCGCATAGGCGCTATAGCCTTCTTTCGAATATGAAAAATTAGTTGCATCGCTAAAAACAAAACAAAAAACAAAAAAACAACAAACAACAACAACAAAAAAACACCTCTCCACAAAACAACATATTGTCCCCATGGTGAGGAATACGTACATCCACTACTCTTATTGGGGTGACTGAGTGCTTTGATAGTTGACTGATTGATGACTAATAGGCTGGTTGACTGATTCATTGATGATGTAATTATTTTATTAACTGATCAGCTACATAGTCTGACAGATCATCTTGTTGCTCAACTGGCTGCATATTTGACTAATTGATTGGACATTTGATTGAATGCAGTGTGTGTGTAACGCGTGAGACTTATTTTCTGCAGAATTTGTTACAACATCTTCAATCTGTCTCTCTGCATTATTGAGACTTTCCTTTTTTGTACCTGTCATTTATTAGCAGTGCATAGTATACTGGGATCACCATAACTGTTATCGCATATAAAGCAAATGTCGTCAGTTAATGTTTGTGTTTATTGAAATCTTGACATAGTTACCATCTGAAATGGTAAAGAAAAAACGCACGTTACACCATTTCTTCTTTTATTATTATAAACTTCTACTACTGATTTTGCATCATATTTCTTTATTTATATGTCCATGTGTCACAATGGCGTTTTGGCTTAAGTACTAACTTTTACTTGAATTTCCAGGTGGTGGAGGAAAGGACGAGCTGGTCAATAGATCTGTCGTCATCATGAACATGATTTTTCAAACATATTTTGGAGAGAAAAAAATGTGACGGTAGAAAAGGAGGGTGGGAAAGGGGGCAATACAGTTTAGGACACAAAGTGGAAATATCGGACCCTTCCATTACAGCACACAGGTTCCATCTCATTGTTTATGGTGGACAGAAGCATTTGTTTTAACTGACTTTCGTCTTCTACCTGAGACTCGTCGGGACTGCTACAGACAAAGATGGTTCACCAATAGTATTGACCCGAAACGTCCCACTTCTATTGCAGGTCCAGTCTCACCATCACCGGATAGAGTCACAATGCAGTAGATTCCTAAGGCATCCAGCAAAGTCTGATATGATACCTCTCATTCTGATTAACTGACAAACTGAAGTTCTGTGTGTGCACCGTGTACTTCGTGTATCGAAAGAACCCACAGCAACAAGGAAGATGTCCCTCTCACACGTCTGTGGGACACTGATCAATAGTTGCACAAAAGGGTAAAAACATGGAAGATATTTTTTGTGACAGTAAATTGTCTCCAGGAAGAGCACCTTCAGTTTCACAGAGAAATCTATTGTGATGATGAAATTACACATTATGTCAAATTCAATACCATATAAAACATATGACAAGACGTTTTTGAGAACATGCTGTGGAAATGCCTTTCAAAAATATTTTGGTCTTTGAAGGGTGTGCATTGTCGCTGGCGCTGGTGGCTGTGGGCTTTCACCTGACCACAGCCGACGTTCCCCATGTCCAGCCCTTCAACCTGACCAATGGCTCTCTGTCTGTCAACACATCGTCCTGCCACACCTTCATGTGCGTGCCCTTTGCCTTAATTACTGTCTCTTTTGCATGGGAAAACCCAGGTTTCACTGAATGTGTGTGATGATGATTAGTATGGACAGATCGGAAAAGCAGGCCATGGTTGACTATGACAGATGTGCATTGTAATCTCTCTCTCTCTCTCTCTCTCTCTCTCTCTCTCTCTTGATCTCAGCACACACACACCTCACACACAGAGAGAGAGAGAGAGAGAGGAGAGAGAGAGAGAGAGAGAGAGAGAGATGTATCAATGTTCATTTCGTATTATTCTTCCACTGCTTTTGCAGAGGATGTGAAGCATGTGTCTGGGATGAGAGCTGTGGTCTGTGCTACAAAGACAAGTCTGGTTTTTGTCTGCCGGCCCTGAATGAGTATCACTCAACACTGGGGCCGTGTACTGAGGGCGACAAAGAGATGACGCCTTCAAGTTCGCTCTGGACTATTGTCCCAGTCTCTACGCTTGGATCGTGGTTGCCGGCATTTTCCTGTTCTTCCTATTCTATTCTCCAGGTGAAAAGCCCTTTGTTGTTGTTGTTGTTTTTTTCGTTTAGAATGTAGAGAGCAAATTCATAATGGTTGCATTCTATGGCTTTTTGCTTCACTGAACCATACAAATTCTTAGAATGGAACATTTTCATGTGATGCTAAAGGAGTATATTTAGGAGACTGCCCCTTTCATATCTCCCCAGAACTCTCTTTCCTCTGGCTCTGTTTTCCCACGTCTATTTTTTTTCTTAAGTATTCATTTCTTCATATCTGAACTGCCTGGTTTACCCGGGTCTCTGTTTCCACGTGTCTGTATATAATATGCTGGAGAAACACCGACATACAGAAATATAGCTCTACAGACATTCTGATTTGGAGAACGTAGAGGGAGGAACGTAGGTTGGATCTCTAAAGTATATGACTGATGATGAGGGCAATTGCAGGTATCATTCAATGCTGCTTGACATAACAGTGAAAAAAGCTTCGCTTTTATTTTCTGTTTGCTTTTTTTTTCCTTTCGTATTCTCTATATGACTTATTGTTTTCAAAGGCATGCTAGAGTGAAACACGTGTTTAAAATTGGACGATTTCAGAAGCCTTCCTTCTAATTTGCTTCGAAATCCAGTCTCATTCAATGAAGGAATTCTAAACAGCATTATACATGAGAAGGAAAACAAAATCAAGTCACCACACCTGTCTGGTTCTTTACAAATTGAATTTATGTCGTGCTGCTATCATTGCATAAACCACAAAAAATCCTGTTTGATATCTCCGGACTCTTTGACCAGTCAAATTCGTGGATTCCTCCGTACAACGTTTTTCAAGCGTCTAAATAAAATCAGTTACTATGGCATATGTGTTCATGTGTGTAGCGTTATGGAGGGAGGATTGCTGGGTATGGGGGCTGCATTGGGGTGCACTGGTGATGGCGAGAATGTATGAAAGATAAGAAGAAAGGCAACGTTAGACAGAACAGTTGTGGGTATGTTAAGTTTTTCTTATGCCCTGGTACACATGAAACGAAGTTTATTTAGCATAAGGTCCCGTCAAATTTGTACATTTCAGCAATAGTGGAAGTGTGTGCGTGCGCACTTGGACACGAGTACATTCATCTGTTTCTGTGTTAATATCATGCATGGCTTTTTTAACAACGATGATTTCGATTTTTTTTGTCCTTACGTGTAGAATGTCTGCTTTGACTTTTGCCATCAATGCAGAAATCTACCCCATGTGGGCTCGTGGCACCTGTATGTCACTGAGTGTGGGCCAGTTCTGGTTGCACACATCATCATGACTTTCAGCTTTCTCTCCATCAGTGAGACGTTCAAAATGTACGGTAGGTGCTTGCGTTGAGATGTCTGTAATGACTAACAGTATTCTGAGTAAAAAAATAAAGATGTAAGTAACCACGACTTCCCGCTTTAAATTGAATGTTACAAACATTACCCACCCCCCCCTCCTCCCATCCCCTCCAAAACAAATATCAAAAAATAAAGATGTAAGTGACGGACGACTTCCTGCTTCAAATCGAGTGTACAAACATTACCCTCCGATAAAAAAAAAAAAAAAAAAAAAAAGAAAAAAAGATCAGAAGATGATTGCTTTCTACATCTGCACATAACTTAGGAGATGAAATAAGAAGGCTGCAAAAGTGATTTGACACTCTGATCTATCTGAAGTCGTTTGAATGAGAAGGATGCAGCTTGCGCGTTGTTACATAGCTGTCTTTCACATGACCGCAGCGAACTGGACCACAGTCTCTTTCTGTTCTGGTGAATTAGTCCCATTCAGTTTGGCTTTAATAGCTTTTGCTCTCTCTCTCTCTCTCTCTCTCTCTCTCTCTCTCTCTCTCTCTCTCTCTCTCTGTATATATTGAATTTCTGCACTGTGTGTGTGTGTGTGTGTGTGTGTGTGTGTGTGTGTAATAGAAAGTTAACAGATTGCTAGATGAAATTAATCGTACGATGTTGGTTCTTATAATTAACCCTGCTCCAAATCTGATTTTCATCGTTCATAAAAAAAATATTTTTCGGTGTCTTGTCGAAAGCAACTGCAGCTCGTAAACCCCTGAAGAACCTCACTGTTGCACCGACCACCCCACACTCTCCAAAATGTTCATGTGCCACAGGTTCTCAGAAAACACAGACAAAAGCTAATGTCACAGAATTCTGGAACGCAAGAGACCTCACAAGTAAATAAAAAGTTACTCAATGTATCTCATCAAGCAAAAAGAAATACTTTTTGGATCACTTTGGGCTATCTCATATCCAAAGCACTTACACCCAACCATTTTAAGTGAACGCCATGAGTACCGTGAGATTTCTTCTCTTCTTTTTGTTTTTACTCTGTCCAAAAAGTATACTGGTGGGTTTAAATATCTTTGGATTACAAATATTTCAGTTTTCAGATATAATCTTTACATGTGGATGTCAGTTTATGCCGTGGTCATCATCATTTATATGTCAACTAGTGGTGTTATATCAACTGTACCAAAAACAATAGGGCTTGATCATTTTACTACTTTGACCTTGCATGTTTAGAAATATTGAGATTCTTTTATTTCAGGAACTTTCTGTTTTTTTTGCCGCCCTCTGCGCACTTGGCTTTGTGCTGTTGGCCATTTTCCTGCCTGAAACCAAGAACCGCAGTCTGGAGGAAGTGGAGGAACTCTTCATGACGTCACAACAGCTGCAACGCCATCGTCAGTAAAGGGAGAGCAGTCAGACAGACTCTACGCTGAACGAACAAGAGAAGATAATCTTCATGATCAGCGAGGACGCAACCAAAATGTGAGACACGAGCGTCTCAAGCATTTTTATATTGTTTATTTTTTCCTAAATTTTAAAAGAGTATTGTAGACTAATCACATGGTTTTTTTTTTTTAATTACTCGCATATTAATGAAAACTATCTGACATACTTGATCTTCTTCCTTCCCCTTCATGTATCTCTGCAGTGGTTTGAGGACAACGAAGGCCGTACATGAAGTGATGATTGTGCAGCGCGATAGCCTGTCCCTTCACTTTCACTGTACAGTGTATCCACAGTGACTGACGTGTCTTCAGACCTTAACGGCCTGTACGTGCAGAGTGAGAGGGTTTTCTGGTGTGATACTTCTACCACGGGCTTAGGAAGGGAGGCGGATTTTGGCGCATGATTAGAGGAGGAGTCTAGCCAGTGGTGATTACAGAAAAATGCTGATCTTCTGCAAACGTATGGATCTTTACAAGTAGTGTCTTTCACTTAGGCTTTAGTCAGAAGGACGATGTCGATGGTGGTATTTCGTCATTATTCAAAATATTTTTTTTTCTTTTCACCCATGCCAATTTTCCCATACTAAAGGCAGTTAACAATGTAATGGAGCTGTTGTAGATAAAGAAGTATAATTGACAATAAAAGTTTGGGGGTTTATTCAGTTTTACTGCAAGAAAAACTTCTGCTCAAACATTTATTAATCGATGCCCTATCCAGTTACACAACTGAAAATACAAAAGTATGCTTCTACATGAGCTTAATACAGGACTGATGTCCCCTTGTTTTTCGTTAACTGGCGGAAATAAAATTTTCCTGACCAACACTGCAGGTGCCTGTATCTCTCGGGCCTGGTTGACGCCGGGATATATTATGAAAGAAGCGTAGAGTACAGCCCTGTCTGTAGTCTCAGACCGAAATGGAAATCCGTAGCATCATCTTCATCATCCTCATTCTCATCGATCAGCATTTAAAAAAAAAAATGTCCTAAAGTTCTGTGGCCCTTCATGCCCTGCTCTCATGGTGACCTCAGTTTCGATGTCCTCTCCACGTCTGTGGCCTTGGTTTTTGGTTCCGTCGGGTCACCGGTATCGGCGAGTCCATGGGGGCTGTCGTTGGACGGACGTGGTGGCGCCCTCCGGAGGGAGAGCTCACTCACGCCGGCTCCGCGACTAAGCAATTATTGTCGTCAGTAGGGGGCTTAGTAGGGTGGTGTCCTGCGTATGTTAGATCAGAACAGGCGCCACTGAACACCACCGAAGTGACTCGGCAGCAGTGCAGTGTCTCCTCCGGTGGGTTGCCCTAGTTTTGATCTTTTATGTAGCGGGGATTTTTTAAAAGCAAAGTACAAAAAGCTATCTGAATTTGAATTTGATAGCAAGTTATTGAAGATGCATTGTATGTGTCTTAGGGTGTCTCTGTCTTTTGTATAAGTTTCATTGAAATACAGATCATTTGTGTCAGTAGAGTGGTTGGTGCTTGTAAGGATACATTCACTTTTTTCACAATGTTCAAAGTATTATGGTCTTTGAGCTAGCAGATTAAATAAAACTCGGTCAAGTTTATCAAAGCACAGTGTAATATAAGACACAACTCAATTTGGGTCTTTGCCATGTGAATGGATTTGATCAGAATTAGGTTTGATAATGAACAGTTGTTCTATTTCCTTTTTCATTTCTTCAATGGTTTTAATTCTGTCGATTATGCTTTTTCAGTTCTTTGTAAGTGAAGCGGTGAGAAAAGGTACATGTTTCATTGTTGTAGAATTAATGTTGTGCTTCCACGAAGGTTTTGCTAGACTGCAATTTATTTCCCTTAGTTTCATAAGCTGCAGTCATGCCATTTATCTTTAGAAAACTGAGCCCAAACCATTAAATCAAGTACTTAAATCAACGTCAGATCTATTATTTAACAGTTCATATTAATGATGATTGTAGACACACTGTCCATTGACATCTCATCTCTCAAAGAAAACCCTTTCTATAATTTTGCCTATTCATTATCGTGCAAAGAGGGCTCTCTCTCTTTAAGTAAACATCAATAGTAAAATGCATTTATACCATAACATAATGCACTGATGTGTACACAAATAATCAAACATAGAACCTGCGTTGTCTTCAACATGCAATCAAACTAAGCGCGCGCGCGCGCGCGCACGTGTGTGTGTGTGTTTGTGTGTGTGTGTGTGTGTGTGTGTGTGTGTGTGTGTGTGTGTGTGTGTGTGTGTGTGTGTGTTTCAAAAAAGCAGGAGAGACACAAAAACGACAAGGACATTTCTGAAAGACAACGAACTATATCAAAATAAAAAGAAGTATGAAGAAAACGTCATGTTTGAAAGACTAAGATATAATCCATTCAAGAGTACACTGTGCACTGCATCATTTTTACATATGACTTACATTTCAATGAAAACATTTGCATTTTGCGTTCAGATG
>JADBJO010001185.1:27500-47500 GCA_016801955.1 Conus betulinus
TTAATTGCACTTCTTCACAGATTTCTGGGATTTTCAAGTATGGTGGTGGTGGTGGGTGGTTGTGGTGGTAGAGGTCTGATAGCTGGAAGTGAAAATATTTGTTGGTAGTGGTTCTCTTTTCTTTTTATGGATGTTGACTGTGACGGTTTTATAAAACTCGTGTGTGTGTGCGTGTGCGCGCGTACTGGCTTGAGTGTATGCGAGCGTGCGTGCATGCATGCCGGAGTGTGTGTGTGTGTGTGTGTGTGTGTGTGTGTGTGTGTGTGTGTGTGTGTACGCGCGCGCGCGCGCGCGTGTGTGTGTGTGTGTGTACGCGCGCGCGCGCGAGTGTGTATGGTTGTGTTGTGTTGACAATTGTGTGTGTTATATATGCGATAAATGCTTAGTCATCTTGCCGCGAGGGCATGACGGCGAGACGTTAAAGAAAACATAAATAAACCGAGATGGCTAGCATTGCAGAAGCTAGCTTTTTCTGTTCTCTCTCCGCAAACTTCGTTGAATCTTGATGAGCGCTTCAGCGCAGCTGTTCATTAAAGCAGCAACGTCAAAACAGCTGGTGGACACATTCACATCACGACAGCGCGGCGACAGATTCGCACAGCACTTTGCATCCTAAACACAGCCAAAGCGCGTCGACAACGAATCCGACCCACTGTGTCGCCATTCTTGTCAACCAGTCCAGAAATTCTCTTGTCATATCTGTCTTCGCTAATCGAAAGGGTCGAGGAAATAAAAAGCAAGGTGACTGAAGGCGGAAACTGAAGTAGATTTTTAAAAGAAAAGTTACTGGTTCCGTTGGACAGACTAGACAGATTACAGGTCAAAACACTGTGCACTTCGATCTCTTAATGTAAAACAAACAACATTTTGGACAATGAAAACGAAGGAACAGTCACTTACCTTCTCATATTCATTGTGAAAAAGGCGCAGTTTTGCGCCGAATATGAGAAAGTGATTGTTCGTTCGTTTTTTCATTGTCCTAAATGTTGGTTGTTAGACCTGAAGAAGACCTAAGAGATTGGACGCATCGTGCTTTGTCCTGTAAATCTGTTTGTCTGGTTTGTACAGCGGCTATGAAACAAAAACAATTGGCGTGCCCCCGCCGCTGAAAGGGCGAATTAGCATGGGCGACTGAGGAGGAGGAGGAGGGAGGGCATGTTTAGGGGTGCAAGCAGATACCATCATAGAAACATCCTAACAGCTGCACACAGACATAACCAACAAATATTCAGAAACTAGCCGTGGTGGCGTCCTCCGGAGGGAACGCCGACCCCGCGACTAAGCAATTATTGTCGTCAGCAGGGGGCCTAGTAGGTGATGTCCTGCGTATGTTGGATCAGAACAGGCGCCACTGAACACCATTGAAGTGACTCGCAGCAGTGCAGTCTCTTGTCAGGTGGGTTACCTCTTGACCTTGACTGCTTCATGTGGATTGCCGGTGCTGGGATTGCGGCAGGTCGGGCTGTGGCTGTGTACGGGCTGTCGGAATGAGCGGCATGGGTACACTGCCACTGAGGTAGCATAGGAGATGAAACAGCCCCCCCCCCCAAAAAAAAAAAAAAAAAAAAAAAAAAAATAATATAAAGGACCGCGATGTGAACGCTTTGAATAAAGTTCTCGACAAGTTTCTGTTTGTTCATGAGTACATGTCAAAAGACCTGCTAATCTGAACTGATTTGGGACTTTGTAATACCTCGACAGTACACACTGAGCCCTTCATTTTAACAAGACCGGACAACATAGCACAAACTGCACTTCACTTTCTATCTCGTGTACGCAAAGTTGGCATAGTCAGTCTGCGTCACTATGGAGTCGGCTATGATGAAAGTGCGCTGCAACTTCAGAAATGCCAAGTCTGAATCTAGCAGTCACGTGTTTTAAATGCCCGTCCAGATTTAGCAGCAGATACGTTTTGATATTAGGCACGGTGCTAAAGGGTCTGTAAACAGAACATCTTTCGCTATTACTCACATGAAAATTCAATTCTTGCCATGTGCACGCAGTCAGTCTGTTTCTAAAGAATCGAAGAAAATCGTCAATTGCATCACCCCCCTTAGTTCAGCCACCACTTTACCAAATCCATACATATATAATTTACAACGAACATTTGAGGCCCAGTTTTTTTCTGTTATGTCCATCCAACTCAAACGATATACAGTATGTCTTAAGTGGTAGTCTACGCTCATCCATTCTCGTTAATTTTAACCAGAAACTAATATATTTTATAACAGAATCTCAGTATATAGCGAGCCTGTTCGTTTCTTCATACACCAGATCATTAGGCGTTTTTAGGTCGACGCCTAAGAATCGTTTGAGCGCAAACGAATGTACTTTTTCGCAATGTAGTACTGCATTATCCATGCTCCGTAATTCAGCACTATACTGAAGCATCGGCTGAATCTGTGAATCAAATAATTTCAGAATTTTGTCAAAGAGATTACTTTTCAACCTATATGTTTTTTTGCAGAATACATGACCAAGCATTTTGAGCTCTACAAGAAAGGCTTTTTGCACGCCTCTACGAAACTAAGCCTAGTAGAAAAATCCATTTCCAAGTATCTATACACATAAACAAAAGGCATTATTATACCGTTGTAAGTCCATTTCTCACTAGCAGATGGATAGCCCCCTTTCCTAAATACAGCAACGTTACTTAGTGTAATGGAGTGTTGATGATGTTGGTGTGACGCTATTGTTTCAACTATGTCAATGTGATGGAGTGTTGTGATTTGTCGGTCTGACCTAGTGCTGTATTTATGTCAGTATGACGGTGTATTTATATTGTCAGTGTGACGGAGTGTTTATTATGTTAGTGCAATGGAGTGTTGTATGATGTTGATGTGGAGCAGTGTTTTTTTGTTTTTAGTATGTTGGCGTGTTGGTGTGGTGGAGCATTATAAAATACAGGTGTAGTGGATTGTTGTATTTGTGAAGGAATGTTGTCTTACGTTGGTTCGGTGAAATATTGCATAAGGTTGGTTTGGCAGAGTGTTGTATAATGTTGATCTGGAGCAGTATTGTAGTCTGTTGGTGTGGTGGTGGAGTGTTGTATTATGTTGGTGTAAAGGAATGTTGCATTATGTTGCTGTGGTGGAGGGTTATATGTTGTGGTGGTGGCATTCTATAATGTTGGTCTGGTGGATTATTGCATCACGTGGATGTGGTGGAGTATTGTATAATGTTTACGTGGAGCGTTGTGCCGTGTTGGAGTCGAGTGTTGTCCTGTGTTGGTAAAAAGGAGTATTGTTTTACTTAAGTGTGAAAGAGTGCTGTATCATGTTGATTGGTAAAAAGGAGTATTGTTTTACTTAAGTGTGAAAGAGTGCTGTATCATGTTGATATGGTAAGAGTGTTGTGTGCGTATTCATATGATAAGATTGTGTTCGTGCCACCGATTGTTGAATGATTTTCGTATGAATGAGTATCGTGTTGAATCGTTGTATACGAGTGCGGTATGATTTGGTGTGGCGAAATGGTGCATGATATTGGTGGGAATGGCGGGTGTAACGTTGACGTGATTGAGCGTTTCGTCATGGTGTGGTGCAGCGTTCTATGATATTAGCGAGGAGAAGTACCGTGTCGAGGTGGGGTATTATTACACCTCCAGACTGGGAAAGGAGCATGTTGCAGTACTTTGATTGATCAAAAGGTTTCATACGAGAACTGAATTACATTGTTATGAACCATATCGCCAATTAACTCGCTTGCATAGTTGCATGTTTTTGCAATGCATAGTACTGCGCTTCATCACATTACACGTTCTGACGTAATACTTTTCTGTGTGCGTTGAAAAGCTCTGCCCTGTGTGGTGATATGTCGCGACGAATTGTATTGAATTATGTTGTATCATAACACGGTGCATCGTATTGTAACAGATGGCGCTTCATAGATAGGTAGGTAGATAAATAGATAGATAGACAGACAGACAGACAGATGGCGCTTCATCTGTAGAGAGAGAGAGACAGACAGACAGATAGATATTGTTTGGTTTTACACAACACTGCAGTTTCATGCTGTGCATGTGTGCACACTGATCAGTTGGTCGATTATATTGGATCTGATTAGAAACAGTGAACTAGTAGTTCTGTAGCACTTGAATAGTATATTGGCGGAGAATATTTCCCCCTGAATATCAAAACTTAATCGTGTGTGTGTGTGTGTGTGTGTGTGTGTGTGTGTGTGTGTGTGTGTGTGTGTGTGTGTGTGTGTGTGTGTGCGCGCGCGTGTGTGTGTGTGTGTGTGCGTGTGCGTACGTGCGTGTGTGTGTGCATGCGTGTGTGCGTGTGCATGCGTGCGCTCACAACACGTATGTGAGCAGTGCAACGTGACGGAGGCCAACACTAACGAAGTGGAACACATCAAACTGGCTTTCGCCATGTCTGTGTCGTTCGCTGCGGGACTGTTCATGGTCAGTATGCCAGTAGTTCTGCTTGTCCCACTGTGTCACCCTGTCCCCCCCTGTCCTCAGTGTCAGTTTCAGTTTCATATCAAGGAGGCGTCACTGCGTGCGGACTTATCCATATACGCTACACCGCATCCGCTAAGTTTTGAGACCACACGTACTGTGCATGATTTTAAGCTGATGGATAAATGAATGAACTAAGATGAGAGAATTGAAGAAGAGGGTCTCGTGGCTACGACATAGAAAATGTCTGACCTACGCCTTAGCCCAGTGTGTTCGTCAGACCGTGAGTGTGCCTGCTTGACATTGGTTTTTTTTTTTTTCTGTTGCTTCATGTCGACCTGATCAAGATGGCACCTTGTGGGGTGTGGTGGCTTGGAGTGCCACCGAGACGGGTTTGGCTGATCGTGGTAGAGCCGGGGTAAACCGTGTGGTAGTAAGGTCACTGACGTAAGATGAGAGATGTTAAAAGGGAGGGAAAAGACATTGTGAAAAAAAATGTCTTAATACCAAAACCAGAGTATGAAGACAGCCAGCCCTCGGTGTAGAGGATTGTCCCGTTCATCTGCCTTTTAGATCATTAGGTCTACACCATTTCTTCTTTATCGGTTCAGAATTCAAAAGATTATTCCCGATTGTCTTATAGCTTGACATTCGTTCCCCGTGCAAAATCGGAGAAAGAGAAAAATCATGCTTGCCCAGATCCAGTTTTCACACCAGTCGTTCACATTTTGCATGATGTTACCCAGTTAGTCCCTATGTGCATAAATGATGCCCGATTCGTCCCCAACGCAAAAACGCTCCCATTTATCCCCAATGCGAAATGACGACCTCTGTGGAAAAAAAAAAATGCATTCATTCTTACTCTACATAGATTGTCCCAAATCTACTACCGATACTGCTACTACTGCAGCTGCTGCTTATTTTGCTACCCCCCCCCCCCCCCCCCCCTTCCTCCTCTCTTGCTCCTCTTCCTCTTCCTCCTCCTCCTCCTGGTTTTGCCACTACTGCTGCTGCTGTTGTTGCTGCTAATGATTACTGGTGGTCGGCTGGTGTAGTAATGGAAGTGATAGTGGTGGCGATGACGGTTGTGTGAATCGTGTCATTGGTGTGCGTGCGTGCGCGTGCGTGTGTGTGTGTGTGTGTGTGTTTGTGTGTGTGTGTGTGTGTGTGTGTGTGTGTGTGTGTGTGTGTGTGTGTGTGCAAACCCTGGATATGTCTGAGATGCATCAGTGAACGTATATGTTAATGTGTGTTTGTATATATGTATGCAAGCACGCCTACCGGCGTACACACGCACGGACGCACACACATGCACACGCGCGGACACACACTACGCGCTCGAGCGGTTGTACACACACACACACACACACACACACACACACACACACACACACACACACACACACACACACCCATTCACGTTCTGCCTCATACATTGTATAACACGGTGAATAGTTCATTCGTACACGGCAATTCAGTAATATTTGAGATGATATTCTGCAAGTGGCATTTAAACAGATAGGTGTTAAGTGCAGACTTGGGGGGCGGGGGGTCAGGAAGGAAGGGACATGACGTTGTTTGACAGGTAGCGAATTCCAGAGTATTGCAGCAGAAAAAAAAAGAGAATGCTTCATAATCGTGCTGCTTTCGGTGTTACGAAGGACTGCGAAAAATTCGGTCATCAGAGGAAGAAACGGAGGTAACGTGTAAGAATACATATCTCCAAGAGGTCGGAGAGACAGGCATGCGCTTCACGTATGATGATCGTATAGCATAGACACGCAGACTTGTGCTGAATCCTGTGCTCTTATTTAGAGCCAGTGTACTTTCTTCAAGAGATAAGAAACATGATGTTTTGGCGCCTTGTACTTTAAGGCGAACGGCTTTATTTCGCACACACTTTTCCGACCCTGTGCAGAATGTTTCACTCCCTTCCTATCCATCATCGCAGAACATCACCATTTCCCAGCTAATTCCAAAATGCCGCTTCTTCCCTGCCAAGTAGAGAGTATTACATATTTTTTTTTTCTGGACAGTGCAGAATATCGCCCTCCAGCGGATGACATCAGTTCCTCTCCTGTGCATTCCAGACTATCACGTCTTGCGTACAAAGAGCCGAATACGACTCTTTCTACCCACTGCAGGATATCAATCCTTTCCTACCAAATACGAGAAATTCTTTTGCTTACCCGGTTCGCAATGTCGCTCCGCACCTACCCAGCGCAGAACATCACAAATTTTGTATCCATTGTAGAGTCTCATTCCTTTACTATCTAGTACAGACTGTCGCTGCTTTCCTTAGCCCATCGAGGATACCATTCCTTTCCTACCCGTTCCAAAATGTCATTCCTTGTCAGTCCGTTGCGAGGCGGGATTCCATTCCTGTCTTCCAGAGCGGAATGTTGCCCCCCTTTCGTGCATTGTGCAGAGACTTGCTTTCTTTCCTACTCGTGTCTTCTCTACCCAAAAGCAATATCACTTCTTTCCCAACACAGTGCAAGACTGCCGATCAGGCTTACCCAGTGCAGGCCATTCCTTTCTTACCCAGTGCGGGCCATTCCTTTCTTACCCAATGCAGAAGATCACTCTTTTCTTACCCAGTGCAGGTCATTCCTTTCTTACCCAGTGCAGGCCATTTCTTTTTTTACCCAGTGCAGAAGATCACTTTTTTCTTACCCAGTGCAGGCCATTCCCTTCTTGGCCAGTGCAGAAGATTACTCTTTTCTTACTTAGTGCAGGCCATTCCTTTCTTACCCAGTTCAGGCCATTCCTTTCTTACCCAGTTCAGGCCATTCCTTTCTTACCCAGTGCAGGCCTTTCCTTTCTTACTCAGTGCGGGTAATTCCTTTCTTACCCAGTGCAGATCACTCTTTTCTTACCGAGTTCAAGCCATTCCTTTCTTACCCAGTGCAGGTAGTTCCTTTCTTACCCAGTGCAGAAGATCACTCTTTTCTTACCAAGTGCAGAAGATCACTCTTTTCTTACCCAGTGCAGAAGATCACTCTTTTCTTACCCAGTGCACAAAATCACTCCTTTCTTACACAGTGCAGAAAATAACGACTTTTTGTGACTTTCGCAGAAAGTCACTTTTTTCCCCAGAATAGAAAGTCACTCCTTTTCCTAACTCGGGCAGAACATCGTAAGCCTTTCAAAGAAAAAAGTCATTGCAGAACGTCACTTTTCCTGTGCAGAATATTACTCGCTTCTTGCCTGGTGATCCACGATATCACGCCCTACCTGCCCGCTGGGCCCCTGTCCTGTCCAGTGCACTATGGCGCTCCTTTCCCACTCAGTCTGAAGCGTCGTCGCCCCCCTATCCAGGCTGTGGATAATGTCATTTCATTCTGACGCGCCGGACAGGATGTTAAACACACGCATGCATGCACACTCACGCACGCACGCACGCATGTACGCACGCACGCGCACAAACACACAGACACACACATTCACACACACACACGCGCGCGCGCGCGCGCACACACACATAACACGTTTTCTTTCCCAGTCCAGAATTCAGCCATTTCTCTGTGTGTGTGTGTGTGTGTGTGTGTGTGTGTGTGTGTGTGTTTCTACATGTGTGTTTATCTACTGGTTTCTAAGTTAAAACGCTCCCTCAGGTCCTGCTTGGAGCGTTTCGCGTGGGCCGTGTGGCCAGCTTCATGTCGGACGCTCTGATCAGTGGCCTCATCCAGGGGGCAGCCCGTTCACGTCGTGTTCAGCCAGCTGCCCGCCATCTTCGGCATCGCCAAACACCACCACGACGGCACCTTCGTGCTCTTCTACGTGAGGCCTCTCTCTTTTGTTGTTGTTGTTGTTGTTGTCCCATCGAGTTTGATACCCTTTTCTTTGTGGGACGACGTTTGTTTCCTGATGAGCTGGATGATAATGTTGTAGTGTTGGACTGCAAGTTTGAACCAGAAGAAGTGGAATGGCCCTGTACTTGTTTTAGATGCAACATCCACAGCGATGGTAGTTTGATGTTCCATGGGGTTCAAGTGCGTAGTGTGTCTCTGTTAAACACCGTGACAGGGGTTCCATCAGGGACAAGAAAGCTGACTTTAGACAGTCGTGACCGTTTGCCGTTCTTGAGGCACATTGTCGTGTTTCCAATATTCTGTTGATGAAAGGTTTGATTGTCTAAATTTTAACGTCGTTTGCTTCAACTCCGTATCCCCTCCCCCATCACCACCCCCACTGCCACTAGTTTATCCTGTGGACTCCATGTCTTCACCCCTTTCACCCTGTCCCCCCTCCCCCCTACTTCTTTTTCCCCCTCCCCCATATCCCCGTTCCCCTTTTCATTAAATATTTGCTTAGATGAAGTTATAGTGGATCTAGTTGCGAAGTGAGACGACTGAAGGTGGAAATCTAAACAAATCTTAAATAAATGTTAGCGAACCGCCAAGAGAAACGTGGACAAACCAGTCATAAGCAAAACACGACGCGTTTCGACCTCATAGGTCTTGTTCAGGCAAGACGCAATGTGGACGGACGTGGTGGTACCCTGGAGAGAGAGAGAGAGAGAGAGAGAGAGAGAGAGAGAGAGAGAGAGAGAGAGAGAGCACTCACATTGGCTGCGCAACTAAGGAATTACTGTCACCCAGGTAGAGGGCTTAGAAGTTTGTATCCTGCGCATGTCGGATCACAACAGGCGCCACTGAGCCCCCCGTCGAGGTGACTTGGCAGCAGTGCAGGGTCTTCACAGGTGGGTCGCCTCAAGGTGACTTGACATTCGCTGATCTCTGTGAACTACCGGTGCCAGGGCTGTGCGGGGGTAAAAAAAAAAAAAAAAAGAGAAAAAAGCCAGGCTATGAATGTGACGGACTGGGGGGGGGGCAGTGGGTGTGGTGGTGTGGTGGTGGTGGTGGTGGTGGGGTGGGCGGAATGAGAGGCGTGGGTGCGATGCCATTGAGGCGGCAACTTTTGCTCCTGTGGTTTGCAGAAGCTCCGTGACCTTCTCCTTCAGCTCCGGCACGTGCAGTGGATGAGTGTGGTGACGTCACTGGTGTCCGTGGTGGTGCTGGTGGTGGTGAAGGAGGGGGTCAACAACAACAAGAAACGCTTCCCCCGCCTCCCCGCCCCTATCCCTGTGGAGCTTCTCCTGGTGTGTGTGTGTGTGTGTGTGTGTGTGTGTGTGTGTGTGTGTGTGTGTGTGTGTGTGGGTGGGTGGGCGGTTCTCGTGTTTTGATGATCTATGTGAATGGTACCAGCCGCCGTGGCGAAGTGGGTTAGCGTTGCGGACTCCCGGCGGGGAGGTCGTGGGTTCGAATCCCATCAGAATCATGTGGGTTTTTCTGCCCCGACCGGCTCCTACCCAGAGTTGAGTTTGCTGCGGACTCAGTTGGGAAGACTGGGACCACACATTCGAGTTTCATCCACTGAATGGATGCGTTTCTGAGAGTGTTGTTCAATTTCCTGACCAACACTGCATCATCTCTCGGGCCTGGTTGACGCCGGGATATATTATGAAAGGAAGCGTAGAGTACAGCCCTGTCATGTAGTCTCAGACCGAAATGGAAATCCGTGGCATCATCTTAATCATCCTCATTGTCATCAATCAGCATAAAAAAATGTCTCTCAAATTCTGTGGCCGTTCATGCCCTGCTCTCATGGTGACCTCAGTTTCGGTGTCCTCTTCACGTCTGTGGCCTTGGTTTGGTTCCGTCGGGGTCACCGGTATCGGCGAGTCCATGGGGGCTGTCGTTGGACGGACGTGGTGGCACCCTCCGGAGGAGGAAGAGATCACTCACGCTGGTTCCGCGACTAAGCAATTATTGTCGTCAGTAGGGGGCTTAGTAGGTGGTGGTGTCCAGGGTATGTTAGATCAGAACAGGCGCCACTTAACACCACCGAAGTGACTCGGCAGCAGTGCAGTGTCTCCTCCGGTGGGTTGCCTCTCGACGACTTGACATTGACTGCTCCCTGTGGATTGATGTGTGCCGGGGCTGCGTCGGGGCCGACCGGGCTGTGGCTGTGGACGGGGTGTCGGAATGAGCGGCTTTGAGTGCACACTGCCTCTGAGGTGGCGCAGAGGTTGGGAGAGCAAAAAAAAAAAAGTCTATGTGAATGGTTCCACGCACACGCACGCACGCACACGTATGTACATGTTTGCGTACAAAAAAGAGCAATAGAGAGAAGAGGGGTAGGAAGTTAAAGAGAAAGAGAGAAGGAGAGCATACGAGTATGTACACGTGGGTTCTGTATGTTTTCTCTCGTGTATTTTTTCTTAGAGCTGATAGATTTGGGGTGTTGGGGGTGTGTGTGTGTGTGTGTGTGTGTGTGTGTGTGTGTGTGTGTGTGTGTGTGTGTAAGAGAGATGGAATGAACGGCGCGCGTGCAATGCCACTGAAGTGGCACCGAAGACGAGAAAGCGAATAAATTAAATGCACAAATGCATATGATTAATGATGAAAAAAAAAAAAGAAAATGATTCAAATGATGGAGGTGACGATGATAGTAGTAGTAATAATAATAATAATAATAATAGTAATAATAATAATAATGATAAGAAAAGAATGATAATCATAATGATAATCATAATAATAATGACGATGTCTATAAGAATAACAATCATTTAAAAAAAAATGAGCGCAGTAAAAGCACTTCCGCGGAATGCTATTTGTCCAGATAGTAACGGCGACACTGGTGTCCTACTACATGGGTTTTGAAGGCAACTACGACGTGAAGGTCGTTGGGCCAGTATCTCAAGGGTGAGTTTCATTGGTTACAAACATTCTCGTTCAAAGGGTGTGTTTCATTGGTTGAAAACATTCTCGTTCAAAGGGGTGTGTTTCATTGGTTGCAAACATTCTCGTTGAAAGGGTGTGTTTCATTGGTTGAAAACATTCTCGTTCAAAGGGTGTGTTTCATTGGTTGAAAACATTCTCGTTCAAAGGGTGTGTTTCATTGGTTGAAAACATTTCGTTCAAAGGGTGAGTTCCATTGGTTCCAAAACATCGGCCTTTTTCACGATAATGGTCAGGGTTGTTTTTTTCTCATAGACACTTCAAGGAAGAAGATGATGTCAACATTGATTTTCTGGCTTTTTAGGATATAGGTCAGCAAAAATTGAATTAAGAAATCTGACATTACCATTGAGAACTACAAATGTGTCACTTCTACACTCTGTTCAAAGATGTTGTTTGCCACTTATAAAGGCTCGGAGACTTATTACGATGTACTGAGTGATAATCAGTCGACAGCTCCGTGCTGTGACAAATGGGACAAAACGCTTTCACAAGCTCATGACTGGGAATCGTGCTTCCATCATGCACCTAGGATTGCAGATGTAAGTGGTTTCAGCTGAGAATCATTCACAAGTGCTTAGGAACAAATGTCAGTTTGAAAGAAATCGGAGACTCAGAATGATACAGGCAGATTTTGCGGATAATGTAAAGACTCAGTTGACCATACGTATTATTGGGAAAATATACTCGTGTTAAATGCTTTTGGAGTAGGGTTACTGGTTTAGTTAAAGAGGAAGGCACTCGCGCACAAAACGTCGAATGGAGTCTCTCATACTTCTGGGTTTTGATGTAACGATCGCAGTTGATTACATTTTTTCTTCCTTCGTTATTCTTTTAGCAAAACATTTTTCATGTAAGTAAGTTAGAAGGCAGTCATACGCAAGTGACAGTTTCCTGAAAATATTGAACTGTAAACATTTAATTGAAAAATATAACAATGAACCACATGGATATCCATGCCAAATGGATTGAATATGAATCTTTAGTTTCTAAGGTCTACTTGCTTTAGTAAACGTCTCTGGAGCATGTCTCATCTGCATTAATATGTAAATGTGCACAATACAATACATGATAAGTATCATAATAATCAACGTCCTTGTTGTTGTTATCCTTTTGACGAAGATATCATACGAGGCTCTTATACGCTGCTGAAATGTTCTGTACGTTTGTACTTGAGAGATAATGTACTCTGTGGTAATAACATGACTTCACTTGCGCCCCCCCCAAAAAAAAAAAAACCCCAACAACAACAAACAACAAACAAAAACAAAAAAAAACCGCCCCAAAACCATCCTCTTTGAGAGGGTGAGTTTCATTGGTTACAAACATCCTCTTTCAAAGGTTGAGTTTCATTGGTTATAAACATCCTTTTAAAGGATTAGTTTGATTGGTTGCAAACATCCTTTTTCAAAGGGTGAGTTTCATTGGTTACAAACATCCTTTTAAAGGATGAGTTTGATTGGTTGCAAACATCCTTTTTTCAAAGGGTGAGTTTCATTGGTTACAAACATCCCCTTTCAAGAAGAGAAAAAAAAAATCGGACCATTAATGCGTCGGTCTATGGTTGGTTTGTGACCGCCATGCTCCCTAAAACATACTGCTCATATCACTCAAAGAGCAAAAAAGAATGAAAATCTGATGCAAAAGAATGTAATACACGCGCATGCATTATGTATGTCAGATTCCATGTATGTGTAACACGTCTGCTTACATGTTTTTCTGGTGCATCTTGTTTATTTTTTTATTTTTTTATTTTTTTTTTTTGCTGCTGCTGCTGTGTGGTGTTGTTATTGTCATGTGGTTTTGGTTATATTTTAATCATTTTTTTCTGTTTTATCAGTTATTGTAATGTCATATTGTTTGGCAATGCAGTTCTCTTGGTTCTCCCCCCCCCCCCCCCCCCCCCCCCACCCCCACCCTGATGTGCCTTTCGTTGTGGGGAAAAAAGCTTTCCGTGCAAGGCTTTTTACAGAAAACCAGGACGACTCTTTTTAGCGACTTTGTATCTTTCTGCTCACCCCCTGCTATCAAGCATCAGTTGTTCTTTTGCCCACACTCTATTAACTTTCTTTTCGCTTTCGCGAACAAGCAAGATACTAAAAGGAAGGAAGGAAATAGGAGGATACGGATGAGACGGGGCAGAAAAAGGGGAGGAAAAAATATATATGTAAAGGAAAAAAAAAAAAGAAGCAAGGAACGAAGAAAGAACAAGAAAAAATGGCATCTAAATATTATTGCTCCAGTTCTGTTAAAATCAGTTCACGCATGAGAACGAAAAAAGAAAGACATTTTATTTTACGAGACCCAAGTCCGTCTTTGAGCAATCTCTAACAATAGGTTCAGGGTGTGTAGAGGAGTAAGCAGGTGGGGGTGACGGGACATGGAAGTGGGGGGGGGGGGAGGGGGAATCATTTAACGTGACTGTCATTGACGTGCCTTTGCATAAAACACATTGCAGCATAACAATAAAAGAAGGAAAATGAAGGAAAAGACAGAGCAGCAGTTGGATTATAGACAAATATATGTGTAACAAAAAACACCTTCCAAAATTAAAGGATGAAATAAACGGGGAACAACACACCAAGGCGGAAGGGAAGGGAACAAAATGAACAACAACAAAAAAGTGACGAAAAAACAAGAATGAACACGAAAGAGAAACGCTCTACTTAAAAACAAACAAGCAAAAAAAAAAAAAAGGTTACAACCAAAGTCTTCGTTCTGTTGCCTTTTGATTCCTGAGTCCGTGGTGAACATTGAATGAATCCAGCATCAATGATTGGATTAGTGACTCTTGCTGCTGTTCCTGCTATTGATGACGGTTACAGAGCTTATGAACACAGGATCAATATTGACGGCACATGCAGATAAACGGATATTGTCATAATGATACTTAACCCAAGCATACTAGCAAAATTCTTTATAGTTCAAAAGCAATTTGAAAGATGAAAATGATGATATGTTGATAACAAAAACAATAGTGATGATAATGATGTTGATGATGATAATAATGATAATAATAATAACAATAATGATGATGATGACGATTATGATGACGACGATGATGAAAATAACAATAAAAATGATAGAATAATTATAACGACAGCAACAACAATAAGAACAACAACAATTATAATGATAATAACGATGATGGTGATGCTAATAGTGATAATGATAATAAATAGTAATAATAATGATGATAATGATGATGACAATAATAAAATTGATAATCATCGTCATCATCATGATAATAGCAACATCAACAATAAATAGAAGAACAACAACAATAGCAACAAAATTAAAGATGCAGGTATTAGATGATTATGCTGCTGCTGCTGTTGGTAGTCTTTCTGCTGATTTTCGCTGCTGCTGCTGCTGCTGTTTCTGCTGCTCGTGCTGCTGCGCTCTGAGTATAGACCTGTCACAGAAAGTTATCCTTTGGAGAAAAAAGCAAGTGTGTTGCATGATGATAACAGGTTTCCTCCTTGACATTTATGATGATGATGATGATGACGATCGTGGTGATGATAATCATGATTCCAGCATTCCAAGAATGGACGCGAGCGTGCTGCGGTTCGTGCCTCAGGTGATGAGTAAGGCGTTCACCCTTGCTGCGGTCGTCTTTGCCCTCTCCTTCGCTACGTCCAAGGTTGTGGCCGAAAAACACGCCCACAGTGTGGACGCTAACCAGGTCTCTAGTCTGTGTTCTGCTCTGTTGTTAGCGGCAGCATAGGTGCTGCTCTGTGTTGTGTTGTGCTGTGCATGTAGAGATGTTCCTTGTTTTGCTATAGCTCCGATAAAAATTTTTTAGCATTGATTGTCCGTTTACTTTTAAATTTGAGCTAAGTATCTTTAAAATGGATTCCAGTGTAAAGAGAAATTTGTTCTCAAAGAACCAGATACTACTCATAATGTGTGGGTTGTTCTGAGAACAAAAAAAATGTACGATGCGAGGGTCCCTCACGTCAAAGAATTGTATCTTGTCGGAAATGATTGAATGATTTGTATATGTGTTGTTTTTAAGTATTTGTACAAAAAATTATTTTTAAGAAATTGTAGAATTTCATCGATGCTCGTTTTTTTTTTTGGTCTATAAATCAAGTGTTAACTAAAAAAAAAAACAACAACAAAACTACTGGCAAAATGCTTGGAGGATTTGTTACATGGAGACGCTCACAGTTGTCGTCTTGGTGACTTAGAAAACGGTTAGTTTAAACAAAATGAAAGAAATGTGTGTGTTTCTGAGAACATTTGCACCGAATACAATATCGGCTCTGAACGTTTGATGTACATTTCAGAAACGTCTATTAGCATTTCTTGGTCTTTTGTCTGTCTGTCTGTCTGTCTGTCTGTCTGTCTGTCTGTCTGTCTGTCGGTCGGTCGGTCGGTCGGTCGGTCGGTCGGTCGGTCGGTCGGTCTGTCTGTCTGTCTGTCTGTCTGTCTGTCTGTCTGTCTCTCTCTCTCTCTCTCTCTCTCTCTCTCTCTCTCTCTCTCTCTGGCAAAACTGAAAGAAAAGAAACTAATGCAGGTTTTTTTTTTCGTTTGTTTGTTTTGTTTTGTTTTGTTTTGTTTTTTGTTTCATGTATGATGTTCTGTTTACATAAGCAGCATATCATCAGAGTGAAAGTGCCAATACACCACACATTAGAACATTAACAAACCCAGACACTTTGTATCAAACGCCAATACACTTAAATCAGCAAAAATATGTCCATTTGAGAGAACATACAGACATTGCATGGTGTGTAAGAGACTGGTTGGAGAAGGGAGAGCAAAAAAAAGAAAGAAAAATTAGTAGTGGAAATTGGTTTTGATTTTTTTTCACTTTTTATTTTTTTTTTTGGCAGATGAAGAGGACAATGTGAAGCACCAAAAAATGAAGAGGCGGATTTCGGCCGTAGGAAAAAAAAAGTACCGCGTTAGGTGCTCCATTGATCCGATAACTGATGCCACAAAAAAAACAAACAAACAACAAACAAACAAAAAAATACCGGCTCCATCATGATGTGGAAAAATATACACTCCTATTATATATGTGTGTAACAGATCATTAGAGCGTTTAGCGTTGAAATATGCTGTTCATTAAAGTAACAGTATTTGTTGGTGTGTTGAACTGTGCAGTTCATTGAGGTGCTGTACCTTAGTGTGTGAACTGTGCAGTTCATTGAGGTGCTGTACCTTAGTGTGTTGAACTGTGCAGTTCATTGAGGTGCTGTACTTTAACGGGTTGAACTGTGCGGTTCATTGAGGTGCTGTACCTTAATGTGTTGAACTGTGCAGTTCATTGAGGTGCTGTACCTTAGTGTGTTGAACTGTGCAGTTCATTGAGGTGATGTACCTTAATGTGTTGAACTGTGCAGTTCATTGAGGTGCTGTACCTTAATGTGTTGAACTGTGCAGTTCATTGAGGTGCTGTACCTTAACGGATTGAACTGTGCAGTTCATTGAGGTGTTGTACCTTAACGGATTGAACTGTGCAGTTCATTGAGGTGCTGTACCTTAACGGATTGAACTGTGCAGTTCATTGAGGTGTTGTACCTTAGTGTGTTGAACTATGCAGTATCTCTTAGGTGCTGTACCCTTAGTGTGTTGAACTATGCAGTTATCTTAGGTGCTGTACCTTTGTGTGTTGAACTATGCAGTTATCTTAGGTGCTGTACCTTAGTGTGTTGAACTATGCAGTTATCTTAGGTGCTGTACCTTAGTGTGTTGAACTATGCAGTTATCTTAGGTGCTGTACCTTAGTGTGTTGAACTATGCAGTTATCTTAGGTGCTGTACCTTAGTGTGTTGAACAGTGCAGTTATCTTAGGTGCTGTACCTTAGTGTGTTGAACAGTGCAGTTCATTGAGGTGCTGTACCTTATTGTGTTGAACTGTGCAGTTCATTGAGGTGCTGTACCTTAGTGTGTTGAACTGTGCAGTTCATTGAGGTGCTGTACCTTAGTGTGTTGAACTGTGCAGTTCATTGAGGTGCTGTACCTTAATGTGTTGAACTGTGCAGTTCATTGAGGTGCTGTACCTTAGTGTGTTGAACTGTGCAGTTCATTGAAGTGCTGTACCTTAGCGTGTTGAACTGTGCAGTTCATTGAGGTACTGTACCTTAGCGGGTTGAACTGTGCAGTTCATTGAGGTGCTGTACCTTAACAGGTTGAACTGTGCAGTTCACTGAGGTGCTGTACCTTAACGGGTTGAACTGTGCAGTTCATTGAGGTGCTGTACCTTAATGTGTTGAACTGTGCAGTTTATTGAGGTGCTACCTTAATGTGTTGAACTGTGCAGTTCATTGAGGTGTTGTACCTTAGTGTGTTGAACTGTGCAGTTCATTGAGGTGCTGTACCTTAGTGTGTTGAACTGTGCAGTTTACTGAGGTGCTGTACCTTAGTATGTTGAACTGTGCAGTTCTCTGAGGTGTTGTACCTTAACGGGTTGAACTGTGCAGTTCACTGAGGTGCTGTACTTAGTGTGTTGAACTGTTCAGTTCACTGAGGTGCTGTACCTTAGTGTGTTGAACTGTGCAGTTTCACTGAGGTGCTGTACCTTAGTGTGTTGAACTGTGCAGTTCACTGAGGTGCTGTACCTTAGTGTGTTGAACTGTGCAGTTCACTGAGGTGCTATAAGTTAGTGTGTTAAAGTATGGTGTGCATTACGGTAGTTTATCTTGGTGTGTTGACCTGTGCTGTTCATTGATGTGTATCTTGGTGTGTTGACCTGTACTGTTCATTGATGTGTATCTTGGTGTGTTTACCTGTACTGTTCATTGATATGTTTCTTGGTGTGTTGACCTGTGCTGTTCATTGATGTGTGTCTTGGTGTGTTGACCTGTGCTGTTCATTGATGTGTTTTCGTGGTGTGTTTACCTGTACTGTTCATTGATGTGTATCTTGGTGTGTTGACCTGTATTGTTCATTGATGTGTATCTTGGTGTGTTGACCTGTACTGTTCATTGATGTGTTTCTTGGAATGTTGACCTGTGCTGGTCATGAGGTGGTGTTCCTTGGTGAGTTGAACTGTGCAGTTCATTGAGCTGCTATTTGAACGGTACTGTGTTGCACTGTTCTCCTGCGCTGTGGTGTTCTCTGCTGGGATGCTGTCTACAGAATTGTGCGCCGTTCCTTATCGCTCTGTGTTGTGACAGGCATACGGAAACTGGCTGTGCCGTGAGTAGTCTGTGCTGTCTCTCTGCGTTGGGATGTCCCCTCCGCTATGCTATTCTTTTGTGTGTTGTACTGTGTTTTACTGTGCTGTGTTGTGCTGTGCTGCAAAACTTGTTCCTCGTTTAGTTCGCGCGGGGAACTTTGGTGTGTTGGCTGTTATTCATGATGATGGAAGAACTGACGACTGTTTTAGGAACTGGTGGCTCTGGGATGGTGAATGTCTTGGGACCTCTGTTCTCCTGCTACTGCTCCGTTGTGTCCATGTCTCGCACCATGGTGCAGGATGAAGCTGGCGGCAAGACTCAAGTGAGTTGACATAGAAAGTCGAGATTGTATTTCAATTTCTTCGCTTGTGCCACTTCAGTTGCATTGACGTCATGCATACACACTTTCTAGCAGACTACATAAAAATCTTGTTCAGTGATGTCCTACCTGAATCGTTTTTTTTATATATATAGTTTATATATAGTTTCTGAAAGAGATCATCGTTTTTCATCTGATTTAAGATTTTTTTTTTTTTTGGTTGGGGGAGGGGGGGGGGGGGGGCGGGAATGTAAACGAAATTCCGGTATTATTGTATAAAATGTGTTTTAATGGGTTGTGCATGTATCTTTCTTTAATCCAAAATGTGTAATTAACAGACCATGTAGAAGACGTTTTCTGTAAAGGACTGCTGCGCAGTCACCTTCGAGGAGCAGATTACGTGTTCAGGTACATGCGTATGTTTGTCAGTTTGTCAACACGATGGCGTACAAACTGCGGGAACTGATTTGAAGGAAACTTGGTGGGAAAATGGAACATGGCCCAAGATCGGACCAGGTCAGTATTGACGCGGATCCCCGAACACACGAGGAACAAACGGACCGGAGGGCACGGGACGGAGTCTAAGCTCTTGTTTGGCGGAGATCTTGGCGGATGGGCTAGATGAACTAGTTTGTCGAGGCTAGATGCACCTGCCAGTCATATACACTGATTTGTCAAGTCTAGATACACTGGTTAGTCATATGCACAGGTTTTAGTCGAGGCTGGATACACTGATTGGTCATATACACTGATTAGTCAAGGCTGGATACACTGATTGGTCATATGCATTGGTTAGTCAAAGCCGAATACGTGTGTTCTTTGTGTTTGCAGATAGCAAGCCTGATCTCGTCACTGCTTGTCCTCTTCGTCCTTCTCTTCATCGGACCTTACTTCCACGCGTTACCCATCGTAAGCTGGGTTTTTCTTTTTCTTTTTTTTTTTCGTGAGCGCTTCGATTAGTTTTTGTCTGCAATGTGATGATGTTTTATTCTTAGCAGCTGCAGTGACAGTAATATTTCAACGATGTGTTCCACATGGTTGAGTTCATCTTTTTTCCCTCGCTAATCCAAAGGGCATATTTCATGGTCAGGTGAAATAAGTGCACGTACGTTACGATAACTTGACAGGTTTAGTTTTCTTTGACAACTTTGACGAAAGAACATGCAGCGTGGTGTGGTCCGCTCGCGGTCTACTGGCTTTAAGCAGTATGTTCTGATTTGAATTGAATTGATGCATACCATTTTTTTTTTTGGCCATCCAACCTGTTTTTTTTCCCACGTAAAAAAAAAAAAAAATTCCACATTTTTCTTCCTTTTGTTGAAAGTCGGGGCTTTCAGCCTCCTCATTTCTTCCCCCCATATTTAATTTATCTCCAGCAGGTAACCACAGGTCTG
>JADBJO010001185.1:52500-67500 GCA_016801955.1 Conus betulinus
AATGACCTGTGAGTTGATTTTAACGTGGTGACAGCCCTGATATGGCCCTTTGCGGTCGGCTGGGCTATAAGCAACATTATCTTATCTTATCTCTCCTGCGTTTCATGCATTTACCTATCTGTGCGCGCGCGCGCGCGTGTGTGTGTGTGTGTGTGTGTGTGTGTGTGTGTGTGTGTG
This sequence comes from Conus betulinus, assembly GCA_016801955.1. Classification (NCBI taxonomy): domain Eukaryota; kingdom Metazoa; phylum Mollusca; class Gastropoda; order Neogastropoda; family Conidae; genus Conus; species Conus betulinus. The sequence continues at coordinate 52,678 of JADBJO010001185.1, forward strand.
TGTGTGTGTGTGCAGGCCTTACGTATGTCTATTGGGGCAGATTAAAGGCACAGAAATTTACGTAGATATCAATGGCCATATCGAGGTAAGCGCAAGAAATGACTCTCTCTCTCTCTCTCCTCTCTCTCTCTCTCTCCCCCCCCCCCCCCCCCCCCCCCCCCCCCCCCCCCCCCCCCCCATCCCAAACTGGTATTGTAAAAAACCGCCTTATCCGGGTTTTTTTTTTTTGATTGTCATTACTATCTAACAAACTTAAACTGATATGAATCACTTTAGCTAACTTGATCGAGCAGTCATTGTCTTTTTCTCTCCCTCTGACGTTCATTTCGTTGAAACATGGCAACCACATCCCTTCCTGCTTCCCCAAATATGCCGCGTATAAATCATAAGACCTGAATGGATCGAGGCGTAGATATATCGCTGTTTTTGTCCAGAACCTAGCTAAAGACCTGCAAAGTCACATGAGAAAAAAAAAAAAAAGAAGATATACACCCGAAGATGCGGACAGGACCCAGAGAAGTACTGTCCTCGGCTGTCGAACCAACCAGCTGGGAGCAATCCTGCAAACCACCCTCGGAAGCCTGCGGCGTGTTCACGTAGGGTGCAGACTCGCACAGGACGTTCCATTAACACGTGAAGGGACATAATTCCCGGCAGATGCCTCTGTAATGGCCACCGGATGTGACACTCGCCCGTTCTCTCTCTCTCTCTCTCTCTCTCTCTCTCTCTCTCTCTCTCTCTCTCTCTCTCTCTTCTGTTTAGCCCTGTCTCTACCTCAGTTCTCCCCTCCAAGCTTTAGCTGCCAGAGTCTCTCTGCATAAAACGGTCACTATTGTTGTCTATATCTGCCTCCTTCTGTATCCATCAGTCGACAAGAACTGGTCAGCCTGATTGAGGAGCTTCCACGACCTTTCTTGCTGTTGGGCGATTTCAATGGGCACAATCCTCTTTGGGGTAGCGTTGATACTTCGTCTAGAGGTCTCCTTCTGGAAAACGTCTTCTCAGAGCTTGACCTGTGTTGTCTTAATGATGGATCTCCAACCTTCCTCCACTCTGCTACTGGTGCTCTCTCATGTTTGGATCTGTCAGTGTGCGACCCCTCGCTGGTCCTGGACTATGAGTGGTCGGCACTTGACGATCTTGACGATCTGCATGGGAGTGACCATTTTCCAATTGTTCTAAAATCCAAAATAACTGAAAGCCGCACTGTTCCAGAACATCTGAATTTCAACAAGGCGAACTGGGATCTTTTTGCAGGAACTGTCCGTGGGGAACTCACAGAGGAAGTTCTACAAAGTCCGGATCCCGCAGAAACGGTTTCCAATATCCTCATAAAATGCGCCAGGCCTCCATTCCAACTTCCTCAAACAAACCCCAAATGCCAAAGACACCCTGGTTTAATTTTGACTGCCAACAAATTTCAAAAGTACGTAAACGGGCTCAGCGTCAGGTATACCAACGACCCTCTGGTCCTAACGCCCGAGCCCATCAGAAACTCCGTGCTAAATCGAGACATACTTTCAAAATCAGTAAACGTCAGTCTTGGAGAAACTTCTTCTGCTCCGGACTGACATCTAAAACTTCAAAGAAAAAGTTTGGAACATCATCAGAAAAATCAAAGGGAAGAACACCAACCCCTCCATTCATCACCTGAAACTTGCCGATGCTTTGATCACTGACAAACAAGCTGTTGCCAATCTGTTGGCCTCCACCATCCAGCAGAACTCCTCATCTTTAAATAAATCTGCAGCCTTTTTAAGAAACCAGCAAATTAGAGAGAAGTCTTCATACAATTTCACATCAGACAACTCTGAAGCTTACAATCTGCCTTTCTCGATCAGCGAACTAAAATCAGCTTTGCAAACCTGCAATGACTCTCTGCCCTGGTCTGGATGACATTCATTATCAGGTTTTGAAACACCTTCCAGAAAGCTGTCTCCAGACCCTTCTCAAAGTCTATAACCATATCTGGACCACAGGGTGCTTCCCGCCCTCCTGGCGGAAAGCCCTGATCATTCCCATCCCCCAAACCTGGAAAGGACCCTACAACCCATCAAACTATCGCCCAATAGCTGACCAGCTGCCTGTGTAAGCTGATGGAAAAGATGGTCAACTCCCGTCTGATGTGTGAAAGCTGGAAACCGACGGCCTTTTGGCCAGTGAACAGTGCGGGTTCCGCAAGTACCACTCGACAGTTGACCATTTAATCCGTCTAGAAACCACCATCCGCAACGCCTTTGTCAATAAGCAGCATGTGGGTCGCTATCTTTTTCGACCTAGAAAAAGCATATGACACCACGTGGAAATCAGGGATCCTTATGGATTTGCATAAACTTGGTTTTCGTGGCTATCTGCCTATGTTTATCGAAAACTTTCTGGCTGACCGACAGTTCCAGGTGCGTGTTGGCACCACACTCTCGGACATCCATGGGCAGGAGTTGGGTGTACCTCAGGGGAGCATCCTTTTCTCCTGCCCTTTTCAGCATTAAAATCAATGACATTGTGAAATCGGTAAGCCAGGGCTCTGAGTCTTCTTTGTTCGTTGACGACTTCGCGCTGTACGCAGTTGGAGCTTCTTACGCCAGCGTACAGCGGCGACTCCAACTTTGTGTCAAAGGATTCAACAGTGGGCCGAGGTAAACGGGTTTACTTTTTCACGTACCAAAACCCAGTCAATCCATTTTTCACAATTTTTTCGTCAATTTTTTGCTGATCCTGAAATTCTTCTTCTGGATAAGTCCACCATTCCAGCTGTTAAGGAAGCTAAATTTCTGGGGTTATTTTTTTTTGATAAAAAACTGAACTTTCTCAGCCATATTAAAAACCTCAAAACTTCTTGCCAGAAAGCTCTGAATATTCTGCGGGTCGTAGCACACACTGACTGGGGGCGCTGATAAGAAAACTTTGCTGCACCTCTACAGAGCCCTGGTCCGTTCCAAACTGGACTATGGTTGTGCTGTGTACGGCTCTGCAAGACCGTCTTACCTCAAACTCTTAGACCCTATCCACCATCAAGGGCTTCGTCTATGTCTTGGAGCATTCCGCACCACCCCTGTGTACAGCCTGTACGCAGAGGCAGGTGAACCCTCACTGTCCAACCGCAGGTTGAAACTATCTTGAACTACTATATCAGACTGTTCTCTGAACCAGAAAACCCTGCCTATGACTGTGTCTTTGACCCTCAGTTCAAAAAAACAAATTCGAAAACAACCCTACCTGTATTCCGTCGTTTGGCCTTCGTATGCAGCCTCACGCACGGAATGCAGGTCTAGACCTAGGAGTTGTGTCTGATTTTTCCAAGTTTCCAGATGAGCCTCCGTGGACCTTTTTCACACCAGACATTCGTTTTGATCTTGCAGCTTTTCGCAAAGAGTCCACCAGCTCTCTGGCATACAAGGCGTTGTATGCTGAGCTGAGTTCAAAAAAACTCCCATCCTATCAGAAAATTTTCACTGACGGTTCCAAGTCTGAAGATGGAGTGGCCTGTGCAGCCTACTGCCCTGGTGCTCCTTCTCAAATACTGTTAGAACATATTCCTTCAGACGCTTCTGCCTACTCTGCTGAAGTTACAGCTCTGGTTCTGGCACTAAGAATAATCTCACAGTCTCCAAAGAGGGACTTTCTGGTTTTGTCGGATTCGCTGTCGGCTTTGGAGGCCATATTGGCCGGCCGCAACCTTCAGCACCCCGAACTTTTACACTTTTTTGACCTTTTTACCAAGTTGACAGCGGAGGGTTACAACATTCTTCTGGCTTGGGTTCCTGGTCATGTTGGCATCGGAGGGAACGAAATGGTGGATCGTTTGGCCAAGAATGCCGTACAAGAGAGAAACTGTCAAACACACCTATCCCCTGCTCGGATCTGAACCCAAAATTAACGATTATGTAAAAGACCTCTGGCAGGAGGATTGGAATACACAGACGGATAACAAACTCTTTCAGATCCGTCCAAACCTAAAGGAGTTCCTCTCATCTTCGTCTGGTGGTCGTAAAGAAGAAACAGTTCTGTGCCGGCTGCACACCGGCCATTCGTATTTTACCCATTCCTACCTTTTAAAGAGTGAAGAAGCTCCTTGGTGCATTCCGTGTGTCATGTGCCACTCACAATGAAACATATTCTTTTAGAGTGTTGGGATTTGCACGATGTGAGACACAAACATTTTACAGCAGATTCCATGAAAACCTTGTTCAGAGATGTCCCGCCTGACGCGATCTTTGAGTTCTTGAAAGAGGTTAACATTTTTTCATCGGATCTGATCTGAGATTTTACAGTGGAAAGATTTTTAACAAAGTTTTGGATGAGATTTTAGACGATGTCTTTTTAAAGAATTGTGTGGATGAATGACCTGTGAGTTGAGGTGCAGAGGTCGCTAATGTAAAAACGCTCTATAACCATTGTTACGCTTTAAGATTCTTTCATTTGTCATGTGTATGTTTGATATCTCCCAGAAAAAAAGAAACGGGAGAAAAACCCCTTCGCTATCAAAAAATGATATAAAACGGATGTTGGTGATGGAGATGGTAGTGTGGAAATGATGTATTAAGTTGTGTGTGTGTGTGTGTGTGTGTGTGTGTGTGTGTGTGTGTGTGGTGCTATCAACATCAGGTACAAGAAGTGCCAGGAGTGAAGATTTTCCGGTTCGAGGGGTCGCTGTACTTTGGCAACGTGGACCACTTCAGGAACTGTCTGGAAGCAGAGACTGGGCTGTGTGTGAAGGATCTTAAACGTGCACACAACCCAAGTAGAGGTTCCTGTTCCACAGGATGAGGTGAGTGCCTTTACGAGTGTTCACATGCATAACAACGCACACACGCACGTGCGCGCGTGCTCGCGCGCGCGCGCGCACACACACACGCACGCGCGCGCGCGCGCGCACAAGAGAAAGAGAAGAGGGGAGGTGAGCATGAGTCGTAAACCATGTCCGTAACATATGACGTGATCTAAACGGTGCAGTTGGGGTCATTGCCCACACCAATGTCTTCACGTTATCAGCTATGAACACTTGTTTTAAAACATTAATGCAGTTACCCTTTCCATCACAAATGGACAGTTTTGCTGGAATTCTATTTATTTTGTCGGCGTGAGAGGGAGAGGGGAGGTTTGTATGTATCGACTTTTTTTAAGGGTGTGTGTGGGAGTGAGGGAGCGGGAGGAGGGAGGGGGGGGGGGGGGGGGGGGGGGTGAAAGCTGTGTTTTTTTTTTTTGCTGTCCCAACCTCTGCGCCACCTCAGAGGCAGTGCATCCACGCCGCTCATTCCGACACCCCGTCCACAGCTACAGCCCGGTCGGTCGGCCCCGCCGCAGCCCCGGCACCGGCAATCCACAGGGAGCAGTCAGTGTCAAGTCGTCAAGAGGCAACCCACCGGAGGAGACACTGCACCGCTGCCGAGTCACTTGGTGGTGTTCAGTGGCGCCTGTTCTGATCTAACATACGCAGGACACCACCTACTAAGCCCCCTACTGACGACAATAATTGCTTAGTCGCGGAGCCGGGTTGAGTGAGCTGTCTCCCGAGGGCGCCACCACGTCCGTCCAACGACAGCCCCCATGGACTCGCCGATACCAGTGACCCCGACGGAACCAAACCAAGGCCACAGACGTGGAGAGGACATCGAAATTGAGGTCACCATGACAGCAGGGCATGAAGGCCACAGAATTTGAGACTTTTTTTTTATGCTGATCGATGAGAATGAGCATGATTAAGAGATGATGCTACGGATTTCCATTTCGGTCTGAGACTACATGACAGGGCTGTACTCTACGCTTCCTTTCATAATATATCCCGGCGTCAACCAGGCCCGAGAGATACAGGCACCTGCAGTGTTGGTCAGGAAATTTGAGCAACACTCTCTAGAAACGCATCCATTTAGTGGATGAAACTCGACTGTGTGGTCCCAGTCTTCCCAACTGAGTCCACAGCAACTCAACTCTGGGTAGGAGCGGTCGGGGGGCAGAAAACCCACACACGACTTCTGATGGGATTCGAACCCACGACCTCCCAGCCGGGAGTCCGCGACGCTAACCACTTCGCCATGGCGGCTGGTGTGAAAGCTGTGTTTGTCAATGTTTTCTCCAGCTTTAAAACCATGAAGTGTGTGCGTGAGCATTGTGGATTCTTCTTGTCACTTTAACGGTTATTAACACTCACAGGTGGTTTTTACATGCGCGCATTCACATTGTGTTTTGTCACAGTGCGCAAAATTGCGAGTTTCCAACATCAAAATGAACACAGCAGTGAGTGTTACATTTTTGGTTTTTGCTTAACTGTTATCATATCTTGCTTTTTAAATCTGTTGTTTTTCACGAGTTTCCTTCATCAAAATAACTGGTGACTTCAGCAAGGAATGTTGCACCTTGAGCATCATCATATATTATTTGCCTGCATCTGTTTCCTCATTCGAAAATAAAACTGAGAGCAAGGGGGCGGTCGAAGAGTAGATAATGGACAGATGTAACACTCTAACGTGTGCTGCACACCTAGGTTTCCAAGCATTTAGGCATAATTTGTGAACGATGACTTGTATATTCCTAGAACGAGGCAGACTTGACATCGAATTTCCTTGGAAAGAAAAAGGAAAAAATATTCATGCGTTAAATTTCGAGAACCGAATTAGCTTGGCAGTGTAATGTTAGACTAGAGAAGCGAGCATTTCATTGTCACATTAACGTATGTTTACATGTTTGTAGACTTATCTGAATACATTATGCTCATCCCCAACTCTCACCCACACCCTCCCGCCGCCACGACTACCACTCCAACCACCACCTCCCCTGCCTCCCCTTATCCCCGACCAGATCACCACTTTCATCAATTAAAAGTGAAAAAAAAAAAATGAAATCTTGGCAACATTTTCGAAAACAAAAGTTGAAGGATTCTTTAGGGATCAAACGTTCGCGTTGTTTATTGTCCGTATGGGTGGTTTTCTTAAAGTGGTATTCTGGTTATCGCTGTAGTGCATAATCTTTGTAGAAGATTCTGATCTTCTTTCAGGATTGTTCACGGGCGGAAACGTTTCTCTGCTGTTAAAATGAATCGTTTTTTCTTATAGCGGCGTTTTTCGTGTGTTGTTGGTGGTGATTTTGATAGATACAGCCCTCTTTGAGGGTGGTGTGAATACTTCGTCCAGATGCCTTTTGTAAGCTGGATCCGAGTTCTTTGAACATACCTCCATTTCTTTCACAGGTAGGCTACACTTTCGTGTTTACATATGTCGATATGCGAGCCCTTGCTGGTCCTGGACTATGAGTTGTGTGCTCATGACGATCTGCACGGAAGTGCCACTTTTCAATCGTCTTGAAATGCAAAACTACAGAAAGCTGCACTTGACCTGAACATCTCAGTTATCCAGAACTAATTGGGACCTTTCTGCGGGAAGTATTCGCAACGATTTGATCGAAGAGGAAATTCTGCAAAGTCTGGACCCTGCAGAATCCGGACAGACGTCATTTTAAGAGCAAAAGACAGCGTTCCAACTTTATCCAACATGTTGCAAATGCCTAAAACACAGTGGTTTAACTCTGATTGCCTAACTCATTAAAAAAAAACGGAAACAGATCACGATCAGCGCCCGACCCTTTGATCCCATCAAAAACTGAAAACAGATCAAGACACAATTATAAATAAGTAAACTGCTTATTGACACTTCTGTTCCAAGCTTCAAAAGTATCAAAGAAAAAAATCTGAAAAATTATCCAAAACATTAAAGTAAAAAAAACCAGAGCTTCTGATCATCACCTAAAACTTACAGACGTTCTGACTACCAACACAAGCTGTTATCAATCCCCTGGCCTCCACCATTGAACAAAAGACACCCGTCACTAATTAATCTGCTGCTTTTTAGGGGAAGAAAATTGAAAGAAAATTACCGTGTAGTTTTCCTCTGACAATACAGAAGTCTACAATCTGCCATTTTGAAACAATTAATTCATTTTCACTTCATCAGCTTTGCAAACCTGTAGTGACTCTGCTGCTGGCCTTGACGACATCCATTACCAACTTCTGAAATATCCTCCGGGAAGCTGCCTCCAGACCCTTCTAAAAAAAAAAAAGATACACTCATATCTGGACCACGGGGCACTTTCTGTCCTCACGGTGAAAGTCCTCATTATCCCTTTTTCCGGCCCCGGAAAAGACTTGACGTACCGTTTTACTTATCGCCAAATAGCTCTGACCAGCTCTCTTTGCAAACTTACGGATTAGATGGTAAGAGTCTCGTCTGACGTTGAAGTTGGAATCCGATGGCCTTCTGGCCAAAGAACAGTGCAGTTTCCGAAAGTACCTCTCCACAGTTGACTGTCTATTCCGTCTTTAAACCGCAATCCGCAACGTTTTTATTAACAAGTAGGTGGTGTTATCTTTTTTGACATACAGAAAGCTTACAATACCACATGGAAAAATGTGGAATTCTCGTGTATCTTCATACTCTAGGTGTTCGAGGTCATCTCCCGCTTCGTTTAAAAACTCGCCGGCTGATCGGCAGTTCCCAGTCTGTGTTGGCACCAAGCTGTTTGACTTCAACGAGCAGGATTTGGGTGTACCCCAGGGGAGCATCCCCCCCCCCCCCCTTTTTTTTTTCTTCCTTCAGCATTAAGATTGAGATTGTCAGTTTTTGTAAACCAAGGTTACGAGCCCTCTCTCGTTGTTGACGATTTTACACTCAGCGTAGTTATAGCCATCTATGCAGGCAGGCAACGTCGACTCCAATTTTGTGAGGATGTGATCCGACAGTGGGGCGAGGAAAATGGGTTTACTTTTTTAAGGTACTAGAACTCGGTGTATCCAGTTTCACAACTGTCGACCTTACTTTGCCGAGCCCAAAATTCATTTGGATAAATCCACTTTTTTTCCAGCTGTGAACAAAGCCAGAATTCTGGGACGTATCTTCGATCAAAAACTGAACTTTAAAAGTCACATCCACCCCTTGAAAACTTGTCGGAAAAACAGTAAACATTCTGAGGATACAGTGCATACAGACTGGGCTGCTGATAAGAAAACTCTTCTCCATCTTTAGAGGGCTTTGATCCGTTCTAAGCTGGACTACGACTGTTTTGAACACGATTTTCAAACTGAAAACTCCGAATTTCATCCACCATCAAGGGCTTCGACTCTAGGTGCATTTTCGCTCCACACCGCGCCTGTATAAAGTCTGTATGCAGACGCATGGGAACCACCCATTTCCTGCCGTTGGCTGAAATGTGTTTTGAAGTGTTGTTTGAACCTCTTCTCTGGACTCCCAGATCCTACACATGACTTGGAAGAAAATCCGAATTCCATTCCATCCTTGGACATTCGAACTCTTCCCCAGTCGAACAGTACAGACATAGACCTTGGAGTCGTACATGATTCTTTCAGACATCCTGACAATCCACCGTGGATTTTCCTCACACCGGAGATCCACATTGATCTGGCCTTAATTCGCAAAGACTCCACAGCTCTTTTTTCGACGAACTTTGTTCTCAATTTCCATCGCATCGCAGAGTATTTACTGATGGCACCGACTCTGAAGAGGGCGATTGCTTCTGCTGCGTATTGCAGGTATAGCTCACTCTCTCAGCGATGTTCTAAGCACATTCCCACAGACAGCTACCGTGTACACTGCTGAGCTGACGGCGTTGGTCCTGGCACTTCAAGCTGTCTCTAAGAAATGTAAAAGACTTCAAGCTGTCTCTAAGAAATGTAAAAGACTTCAAGCTGTCTCTTAAAAGACTTTTATTCTCTGGGACTCCCCTTTCTGCTTTGGAGGCCATTGCTGGCCGTAATCTCGAACACCCTCAACTGCTGAATTAGATCTAAATGCGCATTTCTTTTGAGATCTGATGGTTACTGCATATTTTTTGCTTGGGTTCGTGATCATGTCAGCTGATCGAGACAATGAAGTGTTGATCAACTCGCCAAGAATGCCACTAATAAGAGACTTTCTAGTGTCTATTCCTCATATCAATCTAAGACCTGAAGTTCAGGCTTACGTCAAAGACTTTTGGCAAGAGGAGTGGAACTCGCAGACGGATACGAACTCTTCCAAATCCATAAACCATGAAGAGTTTTTACAGTGGCACACGGCCGTAAAGAAGAAACGATACTGTGTCGTTTCCCGCTCCCTTCGCAGGAAGTGTTCGGATGTTTCTTATGGATATCTACAAGCGCAAGAACAGTTGTTTGTTAGGTGTCGGGTATATAGGTCAAAATTCAAATTGCGCATACCAAGACGCATACGACAGTGATCGACTTGTGCTTCCCTATTTCCATTATAGTGATGTGGTGGAACTGGATTATCACCAGTAGAAAGGTATCGTTTTAGCTGGCTGAACGACTGCTACTGTTGGATATGCAATGGGAGATTGTTCCACATGATTGTGGTAGATGAGGAAAAAAAAGAGTGTGTGTTGTTGTTGTTTTTTTTATAAATACCGTTTTGTGGCGGGGGGAACTATTCTTTCTGAGGGCCTTCTTCTAGGGTAGGGATACGAGCTGTGGCAACAAGTTTGATATGTAAGTGGGACAGCTACCTTGGAGGACCTTGTAGTATGTTATCAGTTTATGTCTTCGTCAGCGTTCTTTTAAAGTACAGAATCCAGACTCCTTTAAATTTTTCATGACTGGTTCCACGGACAGATCCTGTGATGATGCGCAAAGCATCCATGTGTAGATATTCTAAATGTTTTATTGGTACTCTGCACATCCATCCCAGATTATGTCAGCATAGTCAAATATTGGTAGTATGAATGATTTGTACATTGTCTCTAGAGCCTTTCTGTTTAGCTTGTACTTAAAATGAACGAAGATAGTTTATCACTACTCTGGCTTTTGTAGCAATGTTGTTTATATGTGTTCACCCCATTTACAATTGTCTTGCAAGATAATCCCAAGGTGTTTGTGCTGTCTAAGTTGTTGCTGTAGTATAGAACTACTAAAGGTCAGATTACGGCTATCAGCATTTCCCCGAAACACGTTTAGCATTCGGTTTTAGACTCATTGAATCTAACTTTCCAAGCTTTTGTCCAGGCGTCAGTTTTATCTAAATCTGCCTGCTGCAAGACTGACGTTCTTGTAGCTGTGTTTTCCATTGCCAGAGACATGCTTGTGTCGTCAGCAAAGAGTTTAATATCTGAGTCTATATTCAGGATTATGTCATTTATAAATACTAGAAATAGGAACGGGCCGAGGACAGATCTTTGTGGCACACCTTTGGAAACACTTAGCTGAGTAGATTTTTTCTGCTCTGATTACTACTGACTAGTAACGATCTGAATGGTAGTCACTGAACCAGTTCAACAAATTACCCTTTATTCCAATGGCTTTAAGCTTAAGCAGAAGACCTCAGTGCCATACACGATCAAAAGCTTTAGAAATGTCAAAAAATATGGACTGGACAGGAATACTTTTGTCGTAATTTGTCACCAGGGCGTCATGAATACTGAGCAGTTGGTAGATTGTAGAATCCCCTTGAATAATCCAGACTGAGCACTTGTTATAAGGTTATTGGAAATCGGAAGTTGTAGATTCGTCCGTGCACACATCTTTCAAATAGTTTTTTCCTACACAGCTTAAAAGAGATATTGGCCGATAGTTCGTACACTCATCTTTTTTTTTTTTACCTTTTTTTGAACTGGCGTTACATTAGTAAATTTCCAGGGCTTTGGAAATCTTCCTTCTGTTAAACAACGATTAAAGAATATTGGTGGGGGATATAATAACTGATACAATCAATAGCTTGTTATGAATGGAGTCAGGGCCGGTGGCTTTTCTTGAGTTGAGATATTTTATGATTTTTTTTAACCTCAGGAACAGTTAACACTATTTCAGTAAGTTGAGACGTGACATTCGGGGTTATGTCGGGCAAATGACTTCCGTCGTCTTCTACTTTACACTGGCTGACAAGAAATCATTAAATATGTTAGCCTTTTATATAAATTTGAGAGTAATATGTCGCACCATTCACGGTTATTGGTGGAATGTTATGTGCATCAATACCCTTTTTACTCATGAACTGTCTGACAATTTTCCACCATTCCTTATGACCAAATTTGACTGGGTCGATAACTATATATAATTTAGTTCGTTTATAATACTCCGGTTCCTTTTCCTAACTCTATCAGTGACTTCATTTCATAGTGCACCAAAGTTTTCCCAGTCTGTTTGGGGATTAGAAATCTTTGCCCTTTTATGAAGTTTTTGTTTCTCTTTTTCATCAACCGTTTTAGTTCATTGTTGAACCCAGGGACATCCCGTGGGCGAATAGTTACTAATTTAAATGGCATGCATTATTTTGCTAGGGACATAAATGTCATGTGACGTAGCCTCACATCAAGACATGTGACGCTCCATCACATGTAGTCTAGTGATATGAATCATTTCCACCATGCCACAACTAAAAAGGAAGAATATTCATGTGGTTTGACTAGTGTAGCGGGCGTCCCCAAATGATTGTGAGAATTACTCATTAAATAAACGAGGGTGGTCACTGGGTGAAAGTGACCACTGAGAGATAGTTTAATAAGGGCTGGTAAGGTGCTGGTCATGTGTTTTGAACACTGAGTATGCACTCACTGGGAGGAGAGGGAGGAAAGAATCAGTTCTAGCCCAGCAGATGGCCTAGAGACTCGAACCTGTCAGGACGTTGGTCAAGGGGTCCTCACCGCTGACCAGTCATTACCAGGCCTTCACCCTTTACCCTTCACCCCGTCAGCTATTCCTCCTCTGAGACGGGTGGTTAACGATGACCATGGGTGTGGGGAACACACCGATAGTTCATCCCCAGCAATTGAAGACCCCGGGTAGAGGAGTCGGATCACATTGGTTCCCCAGTGACAGTGACAGGGAAGTTCAAGGGGACAGAACGTTTTCTGATGTGGACAGTATGGGGCGAGTCTTATCTCTGAGGCAGGTATGGCATCAGGATTGCAGGAATTATTTATTCCCCTGGTCTGGATCTTGGGCCAATGTTATATAGAAGGCCACGACTTTACATTTTTTTGGAGGATGTGGATATTCTTTCTTCAGCAAGAAGGAGGAATCTTGTAAGAATTTATTGATTTCAATTCGTAACCTGATTTATCTCTCAGTGTGAAGAGAGAAGAGAGGTACATGTATAGAATCTGTTTATTAATTGTTCGATTCATTTAGTAAAGTGTTTCCCCGGAGGAGAGGGGAGAAGAAAAGACATTCGGTAGTGCGCCTTTTGGTTGATTGGAGGGATTGCGTGTGCGTCTGGAGCAAATACTCTCATGAATGCGTTTGTGCAAGAGTGACAAGTGTAACAATAAACTTATCCGTGAAAATGCTACTTGCTTGATCTGTGGAGTAGTTAGTCAGTACTTCATTCCAATCTCATTCCCTGAAAGTTCACAAATTTTTTCTTGGTCTAATTTGTCGTAATTAAATATCGTTCTTTGGAAGGGGCTTTGTTTGTAAATTAAATGTTTAAGTACAGCAGATGGGACACTGTGGTCACTACAGAATGGAGGCAAGGTTTCGACTGTTTTAATCATGTCAGGGTTCTGAGTAATAACTAAATCCAGGCAAGTTGCAGTATCATTTGTTATTATTGTCGGGGAAGTTATAAGTTGCTTAAGTTGATAAGCATTCAGTATATTTCTCATATGACTGGAAGGGTGGGGAAGTGCACTATCATTGAAATCTCCAAGTATGATAAATTTCGTTAGGGTTCTATCTACTTTTCCTGTGCTGTCTTCTGTTAGATTCCAGTAGTCAACATGAGCATGAGGGTTGCGGTAGAATGACCCAGCTAGTAAGTAAGCTCTCTTGGTTCATTTTAGTTTCTACCCATACAGCTTCTAGAAACTGGACTTGTAAGTCTGGGCGTGGTTTACAATAAAGATCCTCCCTGACATATATGGCTACACCACCATTATCGTTAAACTGTTGATCTAATCTAATAGGAGGATGAAAATGTCTAAAATACTAATACATCACACACACACACACACACACACACACACACACACACACACACACACACACACACTCTTCATCTGTCACTGATAACTTCCCACGCGAGCAGTTGAAAATCAGCTGTTTTCACTTGTTGAAAACACGCAGGCAAATTTTTTTTTCGCAGCACAGGCATTGGCACATAAACGTTTGTTCATTCATTAAAGTCATTTTTTGCGATCATAATTAAATATGTTGACATGATATGGTATTTTCACGTTGGACACGTTGAGACAAAAGGAGTAAGGTGTGTCAAATTCAAACACTTAATTAACAATTAACAATTCTAAGTTCAATACTTGATTTTCAATTCAAAATTTAATTACCAATTACTGGTTTCTAAGTTCACAGTTTTATAGGTTAATAAATTATGAATTGGTTAATAAATTCACATGATAACATGTTCACACACGACAAGTTCATATTTATCTTCATATATTATCTTAAGGGTTAATATAGCCTCTCTCTCTCTTCCCTTCCTCCCTCCCTCCCTCTCTCTCTCTCTCTCTCTCTCTCTCTCTCTCTCTCTCTCTCTCTCTCTCTCTCATACACATATGCATCCATCTGCACTTTTTGACATCTACACCTGCACTGTTCAATATCTACGCATGCACGGTTCGACACTGAGATTCGAATTGAAAAGTATTTGTAACTGAACTGAAGAACATGTTCGGACTTGCATAATGTCTGACACAAACAATTTACGGCAGATCGCGTGAGGTTTCGTGTTCGGAGAGATGCCCCACTCAGTGTGATTATTGTTTCTGTAAGAGGGGGAAAAAAATTTTTTTCGTCAGATCTAAGATTTTAGGGAAGAACCATTTTTCACCAAATTTCGACATGTTTTAATAAAGTGTATGTGTGTGTTGGGA
>JADBJO010001185.1:70000-112500 GCA_016801955.1 Conus betulinus
TGTGTGTGTGGAAGCGCGCGGTTGGTTGGCGCGCGCGCGTGCTCTGTGTGTGTGTGTGTGTGTGTGTGTGTGTGTGTGTGTGTGTGTGTGTGTGTGAGAGAGAGAGAGAGGGAGATACTGCGTTGCCTTTTAGTGTGTGCGTGTGTCTCAGAGAGAGAGAGACAGAGACAGAGAGAATGAGCCTTTAAGAAAGCACGCGTATGTGTGTGTGTGTGCGTGCTTGCCTGCGTGTTTTTATGTGTGTGTCTGGTTTTGTATACTTGTGCAATTCTAATGTGTTCACCCACCCATCATGTTTCAGATTATCAACGACTACAAGAACCTAGGAATTGATGTCTTCCTCGCAGAATGCAAGCGTGAGTTTTTCCTCTTTGTAGAGTTTTTTTTTTTTATTTATTTAATCCGAAGAACACTCTTTGCCTGTAGAACATTTGTAGGCAGGGTGCTGTGTGAGATTTTTGCATCCCGAAAGAATGAAGAAAAAGGAGGGCAATAGAAAACACACACACGTCTCGCTGGCATATTTGCATATGCACCTAGAACAATCCCGCTCGTTTGTGCTTGACGCACTCATTTTGATGTTTCCCATGAAGAGCGCGCACGTCTGATCGTTTTAACAAAAATGTAAGATTGATAATGTACTTTTCCAGTAGTTTTTTTTTTTTTTTTTCCTTTATCATGTTCTGTGATCGTTGAAGCAATAAAGACAACTCGGTTTACTGCTTTGATGCTGCTTCTTCAGTTGGTTCGGTCCACAATGATGAAATAATACCGTCTTATTTAGCCATACTAGCCAAGTATATGTGATAGGGTGTAGCTTTGTATTTAGTAATATTTCAATCCAGTTATCTATATTTGCCTCAGCTGGGTGAAAACTGCTTTAAATGTCTATCGCGATATAGCGTAACTTGATATCTTATGCATAAACACCGTTTTTTTTTTTTTTTAGAAGTGTTTGTAGAAGTGTTTTTTTTTTTTAAGAAGTGTTTTACATGGTGGTGGGGGGGGGGGGGGGGGGGGTTGGGACAGGCTGCGACAGGCTGACATCAAAACGGCTGTGCGCAGCGGCCTGCGAATCGCGTGATCTTTGCAACTCAACCCAACTCAGACTCCATACTTTCCTAGCATGAACACTCTTCAAATCAGAGTAATTAGACTCACGTAACTAGTCTAACTATAGCGTTGCCACGGGCGTGCAGCCCCCGCGGCGCTGTTTTTGAATGGCAGAGAAGGCAGAGTCGTTCGCTTCACGTGCGACAAGCCAGCCAGCGGAGTCAGACCCTCCAGCCGAAACGGCATAGGCCGCTACTGTACCAGCACCCCTGTGTGTGTGTACAAGCCACTTGTACTTGCTGTCTCGGCAGGTCCTGGTTTTTTTTTTTTTTTTTTTTTTTTTTTAGTCTGTATAGACTTGCATCCGAAAGACTAACGAGTCAGACTCGAAGACCCTGTCTGATAGTCACTCCCGTCGGTTGCGTCACCCGTGGCTGGAATAGGACTTATTGCACAAAGAGCTGATCCCCCACTCCTTCACCCGTGCCTCTCGTCCCTCCTCATCCCTCTCCACTAAATCCACCCACCCATCCGTACCCCCCCCCCCCCCCCCCCCATCCCCCCTTCTCTCTCAGTCTGGGTGTTTTCAACTTCTACGCGGTGGCTCTTTAAACGGTTCGAGAGTCGAGAGTCGTCACGCCTCTTCTGCCCCCCCCCCCCCCCCCCCCCCCAAATCCCCTCGCCCCTACTCTCCAACCCTCTCACGTGCTCAGTTTGCCAGTTTTTCCCCCTGTCTGTTCAAGCTGTATTGTTTTTTTGTTTTTTTTTTTTTTTTTTTTTTTTTTTTTACTAAATATCTGATTGCTTTTTTTTTTTTTTAAAAGTAAATTAGAACACAAGCATATTAATGAAGAAGAAGAAAAGGGGAGAGGGGAAGAGGGAGTGGGTGGGGGGGTAAGAACCGGGTGAGGGGGTGGGGGGAGGGGGTACATGGGAAAGTGGAGAATCGAGGATTATCAGAACCCTTAAAATAACAACAAACGGTTATGATAACGGTAATAGTAGCATCACAATAGTAACAACAATAATAACATAGTGACAATAACAACATCATCAGCCTGTCGGGTTTTACTATTGATCCCTCTTCCCGATTCTTTAACCCCCTTCACTTTTACTTCCCTGTCATTGTGTGTTCCGTCACTGACTGTGGGACTACCCATTCCCCCATCCCCCCCACCCTCCTCCTCCTCCTCCTCCTTCCCCAGATCATTATCACAGTCTCTGACGGCACTGCGGTTGAAAAGAGGAGGAACAGAAAGAGACAGAAGCAGGGAAGGGATGGATGGGTGGGGGGGAGGGTCCTAATGCCATGGAGATGGTATGAACCGGGCGAAGCTAAGCTAAATGCTGGTATTTACGTACAAAAATCATTTAGCATTTTTTACTAGTGTATAAAGGAATGAAAGTGGTCATAACCAGAAAAAAAAGAAGAAAAAATAAAATAAACAGAGAGATCAGTTTTGCAGATACTGCTGAAAATTTGAATCGCACATTTACGGCATGTATTCGGCGAGGTGGTTTGGCTGGGAGGTTATTGACAACGTTATCATTTTGCCAAGTTTGGTTATGTATTGGTTGGAATTGCCAAGATTTGCCAACACTAAAGTTCACCACGCACGCGCTTGCACACACACTCACGCGCGCGCGCGCACACACACACACACACACACACACACACACACACACACACACACACACACGTACACGCGCGCGCACACGTAGGCCTACACGGACAATGATGATTGAGTAGTGAGAAGTGACGGCAGATTGATTGGATAGACTCGCTCACTTTTCATAACAAGTCAAACAGGACGTAAAGTGAAATAAACGGACAACTTCATCCACGATTTCAGCGGCTGTGAAGACCAGGTTAGAGACAGCCGGGTTCTATGAGGACGTGAATCGTGATCGTGTGCACGACACCATTCACCAGGCTGTCCATCAGGCGTTGACCCACTGCACTTCGCTTCCTAAATTGGTAAGCGTTCTTTGAGAGAATGGGAGGGAGGGAGATTTGTGTGTGTGTGCGTGCGTGCGTGTGTGTGTGTGAACGCCTTTCTCCGTCCTCCCTATCTTCTTCATCTCCTTCTTCTTCTTCTTCTCCTCTCTCTCTGTCTCTCCCCATCTCTCTGTCTGTCTTTCTCTGTGTGTCTCTCTCTCTCTCTCTCCCTCTCTCTCTGTCTGTCTCTATCTGTCTCTGTATATATATATATATATATATATATATATATATATATATATATATATATATGTATATCTGTATCTATGTCTGTCTCTCTCTCTCTCTCTCTCTCTCTCTTGGTTACTTAGCGCAGTCTGGGAGATGGTCGTATGGGAATGGAAGAGTTGTAGTTAAAGCTTACAAATACATAGGAATACACTTCACAACAAAACTTTAGTTTCAATTTTGCACGCCAAGATAACGTAGACAGAGCGAAGAAAGCAGCAATAGCTATCCTTCACATTTTGTATGAATAAGATTGTAACTCATTTCGTGTTTGTGTTTTTTTTTTCTTAGTTGTTTGACACACAAGTTCAGCCAATTTTGCAGTGTGGAGCTAAGATCTGGGCTTTCGAAACAAGTGTAATTATGGAGAACGTTCATTTATATGCATTGAAGCGTTTCTTAAATGTTGACATCAGAACTCCAAATGTCATGATTTATTGGGAGTTAGGAGGTATCCAGTTTATGTAAACTCGTATGTAAAATGCATTAGATATTGGCTGAAGCTGACTAGAATGGATGAATGTAGGATACCTTGATACTTTTTAAAGCGTACAGAATGAGCTGTTTCTAGATACTAATGGTAAGAAGACAAGGGCTTCCAGGGTACGACAGTGTTTAAATTCTTACGGGTTGGATTTGTTTGGGATAATCAGGGTGTTAAGGACGTTGCTGGGTTTTTTTTTTTTTTTTTTTTTTTATTTTAAAGAGTATTATTGACGGTAGATGACAGGACTGGCATGAACAAGCCATCATAGCAATAGATTCACAGTGCAGCCATTTTAAGACTACTCATGACTAGAACCATCTAGTGATATAAAAACGAATCGGTATTTTATGAGCACATTAGCTAAATTTAGATTTGGTGTTTCTGACATTGCTTGCCATCGTTTAAGATATTCCAACCCTGCCGATGTCGAATTTACATGCCGTTTATGCGGTTCAGCAAGGGGAGATGAAGTTCACTGTTTTGTTATGTTGTCCTACATTATATAATCTCGGAACCAAACTTTCCAGCCAAAGTATTTTACCGACCCATGCCATTTCAAGGTAGTATTACTGTTGTCGACAAGAAAAGAACATATCATCTCCAATCTGCTGCGTGCTGCTACGCAGTATCTCATGTAATGATGTATTTCAGTTATTGTAATGAATTTCTTGACATCGTTTTTCTGTGTGAATCTTTAATATAATTTATTTTGTTCGATTGTTTGTATACCCTTTCAGAATTGGACCTGGCCTTAAAATTGATTTAGCATTCAAATTCGTATTAGTATTCTCTCCCTCTCTCGTTTTGCAGATTAGTACATTGATCTAGATATATCTCCGCTTGCTGTACATGAAGTAGGAACGCTCATCGCGTGGTTAAAGAATGGTCCATTGGTGCTGATAACATCCCCGCGTTTCTGCTCAAACAGGCAATATCCTACATTGTTTAGTTTCTTACATACATAAATAATTCATCCTTCGAAACTATTTTCCCACAAGCCGTTAACAAACGCCAAAGAGACGCCCACCTCCCCCCCCCCCCCCCCTTCCAAAATCGAATGATTCGTGGGATTCAAATAACTCCAGACTTGCATCCTTGGTTCTGTCCAAACCCCTGAAAAGGCACTGAGACACGCATATATCTCGGTTTATGTAGAAATACAAACTCGCCAATTCCAATCTGGACTCCGATCTGGATTCTTGCTTTCAAATAGAACCAATCACAAATGACAGAGTTGTTTTTCTCGAAATTAAACAGGAGTTCTGATGTTGTTGGCCATTCCGTTCTTGTAAAAAACACACAAAAAAAAACATGCCTCAACAGTTCTGTTATTCCAGTCATACTTAACTGACAGGACTCGGTACGTAATGCTCCATGGCAAAACCACCTCAACATATATCAGATCAGAAAGTCACGACAGCTTTATCTGCTGTTGGTCACTCCAAACAAATGTCAGTAATCCACAAGCAGTAGAAACAACTCTCCAGGAAAGTCGGAATGAAATGTCAGGCTGGTGGGAATCACACTCTGTAGTCCCACACCCAGTTGAAACCAAATCGATTTTTTTTACAAACGCTCGCCAGAAACGCCAGTTAGCTCCTTTTTTTTTTTTTTTTTTTTACCAGAACTTCATTTGAACAGTGCTTCTGTCGAACAGATGAATGGGCATCGTGCTGTAGGCGTAAAGATGGATGAAAATCTAGAACGGAAATCTCGTCTGAATATTCTGTTCAAGATCATTTTCAGAAATGTATTCCCCGTTATCGCAACCTAAAACGCTATTCAACATTACTGCGCTTAAACTTTCTTCAGCGCGCGCGTAATGTCGCATATCAGTTACGCTTGAGCAATGTCGGACGGAAATAGTGATGTGCACATACACACAAAAGACTGAATTCTTTCCACAGACGCGTAGCAAAGCTACTCGTTCCAGTCGTACGTCTAACAAACAGATGAAAAGCAAAAAGCACTGAAACATACTTCCTGTGAGTAAGCAACTTAAATTCAACAAGGCATTATTTATATTAAGATTTCCAAAAATATCATGCTGCTCATTTGGGAAACTTGGACCACACAGTCGAGTTTCATCCACTTAATGGATGCGTCACAGCAGGTATCTGTATCTCTCGGGCTTGGTTGACGCTGGGATACATGATGAAAAAATAAGCATAGAGTACAACCCTGTCATGCAGTCTCAGACAGAATGGAAAATCCGGAGCATCATCTTCATCCTCATTCTCATCGACCAGCCTAACAAAATGGTCACAAAATTCTGTGGTTCTTCAAGCCCTGCTCTCATGGTGACCTCAGTTTTGATGTTCTCTCCACGTCTGTGGCATCGTTTGATTCGCTGGGGGTTACTTGCATGGGCGAGTTCTTGGGGACTGTGATTGGAGAGACGTGGTGGGCGAGCTCACTCATGCCGGCACCGCGACTAAGCAATCATTGTCGTCAGTAGGGGGCTTAGTAGGTGGTGTCCTGCGTGTGTTGGATCAGAACAGGCGCCACTGAACACCACTGAAGTGACTCGGCAGCAGTGCAGTGTCTTCTCCGGTAGGTTGCCTCTTGACGACGACATTGACTGCTCTCTGTGGATTTCCGGTGCCAGGAATGAGGCGGGCCGGGCCGTGCGTGGCTGTGGACGGGGTGTCGGGATGAGCGGCGCGTTTGCACTGCCACACGGTTTTTTTTTTTTTTTTTTTTTTGCACGGTAGTGTACAGCTTTGTACGCAAGCACACTGCGTAACATCCCTTTGTAAACACTTCCCTTTTGTGAGATGGTTCCCGAGCTCATTATATTCATCATATTGTGAATTCTATGTATTCTTGGCACAGTACGCACGAGGGTACAGTACGCACGAACACTTTGGACCACTTTGATAAAGGGAGGCAACTCAATAGATCAGCTCATCAGCGTTGACGAGTTTCGGCTCGAGTCTCAGCTTGTCTTGCCATAACAAGACGTCTTCATGAATGGGACCAAAATCCACTTCATGTCCCCTCGATCGTCTGCCGATTTCATTCGTCCAACAGGTTCTGGACGATTTACTTCAAGCGTTAACAGAAGTTGTCAAATCTGCGCTGCTAGCCTCTAGAAAAAGCCGTCGTCGGACCTCTTTTCGAAATACTCTCGCATGATCCGAAGGAATAAGCGGCCGCCTTCACATACGTTTCTTATTCGTCGTATCTCTCACACACTCTCACACACACGCGCGCGCGCACGCTCTCACACACACACGCGAGAGCGCGCGCGCGCGCGAGAGAGAGAGAGAGAGAGAGACAAACATAGTATGGTTCAGCAGCTACTAACCTATCTCAACCAGTCATTCTCAATCATCAAACTGGCCACCACACAGCACTGAGGCCGTGTTTCTAAAAATAACCTACGAAATTCCTGTATCTTTCTTGACACAGGTAACACAAAAGTATTTTGCCTCTATTGGCCTTGCAGCCACTTTAGACGCTGTAGATCACCTGGCCTATCAACCGCTTTGGACGCAATGGACTGCATAAAGATAGACCCCTCACCACCCCACCCCGCCACCCCCTTACCCCGTTCGCCACAACATGTTTTGGGTATTTGGTGCTGTGCTCCCTTGTGGTTCTCTTATTTGCTGGATCAAAATAAGCTAGTTCCCTTTAGCCCTCGAAATAAGTCGGTTATCAGTCCTTTAGTTCTGTCTTTGTCCGCTCAGTCAAAATCAGTCGCTTCCCATCAGCCCTTGTGATTCTCTACTTATAAGCTAGATCAGCATTCAGTTCTTACCAACCCTTGGTCATCTGTTCACCTGCCAGTTATCGAAATCAGTCTTCTCTCTTCATCTGCCAGATAATCAAAATCAGTCAGTCTTAGTCAGTCCTTTCAAGCATAACTATGGTGTCCTTCAATAAAAGAAAAAAAGAAATTCAATCTACCGGTCTTGCGACTGGCAATCTGGAACGTCAGAACTTAGCCTTTCGGACGACCTCCAGCACGTTGATGACGCTAGGAAAGCAGCCATCATCGACCGCGAGCTGAAAAGGTTCGATATCAACATCACCGCGCTGCAAGAGACAAGACTCCCCAACAAAGGCTGGAGCCAGAGAAGCATCGATTGTAATGCGTCAGATTCGCATTGCGAAACTCTCTGCTATCCGGAGTCGAACCATCTTCCAAAGGACAGCGCGAATCCTCTCTCTCCGACTCAAGACCTCTTCGGGACCAACAAACATCCCTAGCGTCTACGTCCCCACACTCTGCTCTGCAGCCAAGGCTACGGGCGAGTTCCATGAAGAGCTGGAAGCCAAGATCAGTGAGGTACCTACAAAGGAACACCCGTTCTTGCTCCAGTACTTCAACACCCGGAGTGGTGCAGACCACAGCTCCTGGACCCGCTGCATCGGCCGCTTCAGCATCGGCAAGCTCAACGAAAACAGCCAGTGGCTACTTGAGCTTTGCTCCTTGCAGGACCTCTGTATCACGAACAACCTTCCCTACCAAGCCACACCAGAGTGTCCTGGAGAGAACCCAGATTCCGTTACTGGCATGGACTTTGTGATCTCCCGAAGACAATTTCTCAGTCATGTGCTCTGTCACACGCAGCTACCACAGTGCTGACTGCGACACTGACAACTCCCTGGTCGGCAGCAAGGTGCGTCTGCGGCCCAAGCGAAATCATCGCTCCAAGCAGAGGGGACATCCTCGAATCAGCACAGCCATTATGTCAGTGAAGGACCAGGTAGACGCACATCTCAGATTAGTAAGCGGGCTTCCGCAAGGACAGATCCTGCACCGACCAGATTGCCACACTCCGCATCATCCTCGAGCAGTCATCGGAGTGGAACTCACCACAGTATATCAGTTTCATCGATTATGAGAAGGCTTTCGGCAGTGTCGACAGAAAATCAATTTGGAAGCTGCTGCGACATTATGGCGTACCACGGAAGTTCATCAACATCATCCTAAATTCTTATGAGGGGATGACCTACAAGTTGTACATGGAGGTCAACTTAACAGATGCTTTTGAAGTGAAAACAGGGGTGAGACAAGGGTGCGTTCTCTCACCGTTCCTGTTCCTTCTCGCTATAGATTGGGTCATGAAGACGTCAACTGCAGACAAGCGCAATGGCATCCAGTGGACTCTTTGGAAGCAGCTGGATGACCTAGACTTTGCCGATGATTTGGCCCTTCTTTCACACACCCAGCCACAGATGCAAAACAAGACCACAACAGTGGCAGAAACTTCATCCAGCATTGGACTGAACATCCACAAAGGAAAGAGCAAAGTCATGAAAGCCAGTGCCACAAAGCAAGACCCATCATGCTAGAAGGCAACGCGCTGGAGTAGGTGGACAACTTCACATACCTTGGCAGCGTCGTCAACATACAAGGTGGTACAGATGCTGATGTCAGAGCCAGAATCAGGAAAGCGAGAGCAGCCTTTCTTCAGCTGATCAACATCTGGAACTTAAATGTCATCCCCAAGAAAACCAAGATAAGGATATTCAATAGAAACGTCAAATCAGTACTTCTTTATGGAGCTGAGATATGGCGAACCACAGTTGCCATTACCAACAAGATCCAGACTTTCACCAATTCCTGTCTGAGGCACATACTGAGGATCCACTGACCAGACAGGATCAGCAACTAGGATCTGTGACAATAGACAAATCAGAAGCCAGCCGATGCAGAAATTCTCAAAGGAGATGGAGGTGGATAGGCCACACCCTAAGAAAGCCTGCCAACAACACCACCAGGCAGGCAGTGTCCTGGAATCCGCAGGGGAAAAGAAAGAGAGGCCGCCCAAGGAACTCTGGCGCCGAGACCTGCAGGCAGACATGACAGCGTTGGGGAAAACCTGGAACCAGCTGGAGAGAATCGCCCTGGACCGTGATGCCTGGGGGACCTTGTCGGCGGCCTATGCCCCAGAAGAGGAGTTGTAGGCGAAAGTAAGTAAGAAGCTTTCGACCACCAAAACATACTGTATCCATTTTCCCAGTTTTCATCAGTTCTAATTGCCCGTCCTGAAATTCGTCTGGACAAATCAACTATTCTAGCATTAAAAACTGCATGTCAGAAAGCACTGAACATTTCTGAGAGTTATGGCTCACACGGGTTGGGGCGCTGATAAGAAAACTGTTCTCCATCTTTACAGGGCTCTGGTCTGCTCCTAACTGAACTACGGGTGTGTAGTCTGCAGCTCGGCCAGAACTTCATATCTGAAAAGTCGAGATCCCATCCGCTATCAAGGGCTTCGACTCTGTCTGGGTGCATTCGTACCAGCCGTGTTTATATCCGGTATGCTGAGGCACGAGAACCATCCCTCTCGAACCGTCGGCTGAAACATAAACTACTGTTTGAATCTCTCTTCTGAACCCCCGAACTCTGCATATGACTGTGTTTTTTGTTTGTTTGTTTTACCCCATGTTCCGATAGAAATTCGATGACCTCCCCAGTTTCATTCCATGCATGGGAATTCGTATTCTTCCCCATTTGACCAATACAGATATAGACCTTGGAGTCATGTGCGATTTATCCAAGTTCCCTGATGACCCACCATGGACTTTATTCACTCCAGACATCCGGTTTGATTTAGCCTGGTATCATAAAGCTCCTTGGCGTACAAATCCTTTTAAGCCGAACTGTGTTCGAAGTTTTCATCCTTCAGAAGATCAAGAATATTCACCGACGGTTCCAAATCTGTGGAGAGGGCTGCCTCGGCTGTGTTTTGTACAACAGGTCCTTCTCAGAGATGTTCTAAATACGTTCCCACTGACAGTTCCATCTACACCGCCGATTGATAGCTTTGGTTCTTTCTCTCAAAATGGTCTCTAAATCCAAAATAAAGATTTACTCATTTTGTCGGACTCCTTTTATGCTTTGGAGGCCATTGCCAGCCGTAACCTCAAGCACCCTCAGCTGCTGAAATGATTTGAACTGTACACCTCTCTGAAATCAGATGGACACTACATAGTTTTTGCTTGGGTTCCCAGCCATGTGGGCATTCGAGGCAATGACTTGGTTGATCAGCTTGCAAGGAGGGCCACAAAGCGAGTTGAGCAAATTGTCTATCTCACACTAATCTGAAACCCAGAGTCCAGGTTTACATCAAAGATCTCTGGCAAGAGGAATGGAACTTGGAGAGGGATAAAAAAAAAAAAAAAACCCTGTTCCAAACCCGTCCAGGTCCAAACCTGAAATGTTTGTTTTTTTTTAATCGTGTTCCCGAGGCGGCCGTAAAGGAGAAAGTCTTGTGCTGTTTGCATCCTTTAGATCACTCCTCCGACGTGGTTTAAGCAAGATCACATTACCCATTCTTAACTCGAATGGACTGGCGCTCTACACCATCTCGCTGTTAGCTGTTCCGCCAATCCGCGATTACGCACTGTGTGCACGGGCGCCGCGTACCTGGTGTATGTACGCGCGTGTATGCGTGCGTGTGTGATTGATTATTCTGTACTCACATTCTTCTCCATTTATAATGTTTCATGTTTAAGAGCTCTACACAGTGGAAGACAAGATCATGATGGTGACTATCGTTGTCGCCGTGCCCTCCAAAACCTGGAAACTCTTTCGTCTTTACTGAGCTGTTCCGGTTATATTTGCGGGGAAGTGCGTGTATAGAGCTCATGCTGCGTGTGTGTGAATTCCGCACTCACATCATTTATAATGCCTACACCAGGAAAGATCATGACGTGACTTCACCCGTGCCTCTCGCTTTTGGTGAATGTCCGTTAACAATATAACGTTCACCCGTGCAAAATTACAATATATTGCTTTACCAAATTGCTTTAAACAAAACTTCGTGGGAACATGGCTACCGGCCAAAGAACGAACCCAGCAAATTGTGGAGCAAATTAAGATCGAAGGTCAAATACAACATACAACAGTCGTTCTGCAAGATTACGAAAAAGCTATTGAACCGATAGTAACAAAGCTTTGTGTGGCCCAAGAAAGAACTCGCTTAAACTTTGGAGTGGATCCGTGTTTCGCATTTGGATCGATGGACGGATCCAGGACCTGTTCGACATTTGCAGAGGTCTGCACTCCAAGAAGCTCTTTAAGTTTTTTCATTGACTGGAGAACAATATCTATCCACTACCTGGGAAAATAAACTCAACTAGGCGCTAGGCATCCCTACCATAGGTGTGTGCACTGTGTTAATAACATTTTTGAGTGTGTGTTATAGTGCAATATATTGAGCATAAGTTATTAAACATGCACGGACGCAGAGAGAGAGAGAGAGAGAGAGAGAGAGCGCAAACATGTCCACAACACGGTTTTGAAAGAACATTGTTGACCATTCATTCCGAGTTTCACTCTTCAAACAAGTAAGGTAACCGAGAAACTAGGTGATGCCATCATTTTATTGTAAACAGCGAGACCGTTATATATATTATATATGCATGCCAATAATGAATGGCCACTGCACTGATAGCCAACTTCACTCACACACACACACACACACACACACACACACACACACACACACACCCTACCTGCTACACATGCATATGTGAACACGCAGACAAATACATTCTTATGTGTGTTTCCATGAATATATATGTTGTAATTATGAATGTACTTCCGATTCAAACTTACGCACAGGAACACATTTGCACTCTTAGCAGTACAATCAGTGGTAACGTAGCCGAAAATTTGCAACTCCCAATATCAAATATTCTTCCATTCCAGATTATTAAACTGACAGTTGCCTATAGTGTTTATCACGTGATCTCTCTAACCATTGGCTGTAATCATCAATTAATGATCTTGCCCAATGTACACAAACAGATAATAATCAACAAGAAGGCACATCATCTGAAATTTCTGGAATTGGAAAATGCTTCTCGATCCTCAATTTTTGATAACTGCTTACTTGCATAGATACAGTACAAAACAAAAATGTGAGAAAAACAACAGAAAAACCCAATGATTTTCGTTTTTTGACACTATCCACACTGGGGAAAGGGGAGGAGGTGTTCAAACATTATATTAATAACACGATTATTTTCCTTAAAGTACCAAACGGTGGGAAAGTACACTAACCATGGGGACATACTCTAAATAAAGAAGAAACGTTTTACTCCGAAGTCAGTGAGGCAAACTTTTGAGAGATAAAAGCTTCGCTTATGTTCAGAGTTGACTTTGCGGCTGGGCTATAAACATTCACATGTGCGCGAGTGAGAATTTAACGAAAGTTCCGGTGTGTTTGGGGACATATTTCAAAGGGTTGTGTGGAAGAGGATTTTTTTTTTTTTTTTTTTTTTTTTTTTTTTTAATGACTTTAACGCGGATGACAGCCCTGATATGGCCCTTTGCGGTCGGCTATGCTATAAGAAACATTACCTCACCTTACCTTACACACACTCGTCACTCACATGTTCGTTTCACTCATCAGTTGGACACTATCACAAGAAACACAGAGGATGATGGGTTCGTTTTGTCCCTTCTATACGACAGGAAAATGATCTCCCTTTCGGTTCAGTACTACCGCTCTGTGACCCCCGTGTGGGATGCAGGTGGGGCTCTTTTGGCGCAAATTATATCACTGGAAATTCTGTGCTAGAAATTTCCGCTTTACTTTGACTCTGCCTTTTCATGATCTTCCTTTCCTTTACTGTTGTCTGCTTCCGTGGCCCATCCATCCCTCTGTGTTGCACATTTATTTTTTCTATGACTCTTCACTCTGTGTCATCGTACACTAGTGACTGTGTGCTAGACATACGACATTACATTTGCGAATATGAGGTGCTCTGTGTGTGTGTGTGCGTGTGTTGCGGCACTGACATGTTGAACAGAATGGCCGACACATTCAGGAACTCCTAGTCTTATCTACTTTAAGGATGTCGTTCACTTTAACAATTATTGCATGTAAAAGATTTTTGCCGCATGGCAAAAGCCCTGGCGACCAAAAGCTTTTCCCTGGCTAGGAGGCGATAAGAACCGAAAATCACTCGCGTCGTAGTGCATTTGGCAATGCACGACTCTCGATTCGCGACTCCGATCAACCGTCAAAATGGAGAATAATTGCCAGAGAAAGGAAAGAAACGAAAATGTGGTTATTGCATCCTCACATGTTAAGGTCATTTGGGTATTCAACAGAATGGACAAATCAAATAAAACAAAAAAGTAAGAGAGGTAAATTCATCT
The DNA here is from genome assembly GCA_016801955.1 of Conus betulinus. Taxonomy (NCBI): domain Eukaryota; kingdom Metazoa; phylum Mollusca; class Gastropoda; order Neogastropoda; family Conidae; genus Conus; species Conus betulinus. The sequence goes on from JADBJO010001185.1 coordinate 83,900, forward strand.
GTTCACAAAGAGAGTTATCCGTCTGTTTTATTCATGCTGTCGTCCATGTAGAAATGAATGAAGCATGCACGGGCAAAGGCAAAACAGCCATGCGTCCTCTAGCTCAAACTGTTCTCATCTGGTTTAATGTTGTTTCGTCAAGCCTGCTGAAAGATGGAATGGCAGTGGGCGTGAAACACGCAGGTAGAAGAGACGAGGGATACTATTAGGGAGTCGTAAGTTCATTTTTGCCGACCCTAACGAGGGCAAATGGGAGCCGCAACAGCTGCACAGACGTTTTCAGGATGTCGACCACTGTACGCTACACTGCCTAAAAATGCCCTTTGCAAAGTTAATTTTAACCGACAGACAAAGTGACCTTTTTAAGTCCACCGTGGTCAAGACGTGTTACTCTCTGGTTTGTTTTTCAGTCCCAGTTCTAACCCAATTAACGTTTGCAAAATTTGAATTGCTATACATTGTTTTTGGTGTTAGTTTATTCCCAGGCTTTCAAAACATATGTCGAGTATTTTGCAACTCCTGCAGCCATTCTGGTCAGTTAAATGTATCTGTATCATTAAATTAAATGACTTGTTTAACCCTTTAAATATATACAGATGACTGTGTTTTCAACCACACACTGCTATCACAGAATATACCAAGGAATTCGAAATACAAAAAAATACAATAACCCAAAGAAGAGCAAAAATAGTATGCACTGTCCATGAAATGGACGACGATAAAATGTTTCCTCTTTTTCAAGGCATACTTACAAAGTCATGATTTTTTCTTCCTCAACGCATAAATTTACATTCATTATAATGCATCTTGCCCACAACCACATCCGGGAATAATGGGACAGCTTAGCTACTATGCTGAACATGTATATAATTCTAAGAAAGACATCTCAAGCATTATCAAAATGAGTTTAATACGAGATCTCTCTCTCTGTCTCTCTCTCTCTCTCTCGGAACCATTACTTGTGTCCTGCTGATTTTAAGCCCTTGGTAATGCTCGGGGGGGGGGGGGGGGGGGGGACGTTCTTGACAACATAATCCTCGCATAAATGCTTGCCAAAATCTCTGCAAGAAAATTTATTAGATGGCAACACAATTAACTCATGATTACAAAAAGACAAACGGGAAAAGCAAACATGCAAATCGACCAGATCCAGTAATTTCCCTTCTCCCTCCCTCTTCCCTGTGCACATGTGGGTTTGTGACCATTCCCCCTCCCTCCTCCCCCCCTCTTTATTCTATCTATTCTCCTGTTGCAATAGTAATGTTAGCCAACGATACTACACTTACAAGTACGATCATTATCATTCGGTAGTATTGTCTGCTTTTTGTTCGTTGATCATTTCTATTCCTCTCTACCAAATATTAATACCACAATAGGCAAGAATGAAAATGAATGAGACTATGCGAGTTGAAATAGTGATCATAAAATTAGGGGGGGGGAGGGGGAGCTGGGGCTGGACTGTAGGAGGAAGATGTAGTCGGTGATGTTCCCACTAATGAGGTCGATATAGCAATATTCCTAAAGGTAACGGTAGGTAAGAATAATGAGGTTGAGCATGGTGGTGAAGGTGGTAGGTGAAAAGGAATAGGGATAATCAATACATGAAAGGTCAACAGTATTATTAGAGCAGGGAGGGATGGGACCACACATCTAGTTTCTTTTCCTCCTCTCGATCTTTAATTTGATTAAGTTATTACGATTAGTGATACGACCGAGTAATTATATGCATAACTTGGTGCTTTTTTTTTTTTTTTTTTTTTTGTTTGGTCCGACGAGACGAAGACGACCATCTAGTCATCCTTGGATCAGGGTGGTGCGCATAGATGGCTGGTCAGGCAGATCTGCGCTGGGAAAGACCTATCGCAGTATGGACAGGGGATGGCGGTGGCCTTCCTGATCATCCTGCGCTGCTCAGCTGCAGCAATTCTGTTACTTTCACAGGTTTCTGCACCTTTGCGGACAACTGATCGTCAACCGTCTGCTTCCATGTTGTTGAAGGCCTTCAGGGAAGATTTGGCCTCCATGAGCGTTTTCCTCTATATAATACAAGTAAGTAGGAGCACAAAGAGAACGCTTGCGATAAAGCGAGTGATTGCGATAGCGCGAGCGCTTGTAAAGAAAGCGCTTGCTTGGCGTTGAGGTGCACAAAGAGAAAGATTGTACAGCGCGCTCGCGACTGGTAGAGCTAGGTCATTTGGCAGTATGGCGGATTCAAGTGAAGACGAACTTTTTGTTGCTGGACAGTGTTCTGCCGAAAATTATCCTAGGAAAACGCAAAAGAGTGGGCGTTCATGAGATTTATCAAAGGAGGCGAATGGAAAGTGAATACCATAAATGTTTCCTTTGCTTAAAAGGAGCCCTTCTCGTTTTCATTCCTACTTGAGAATGAGCCAAGAGACATTCAAGTACATCTTAGAAGAACTGGTGCAACTTTCACCAACAACCAATTATCCATGTTGGTCAGACTGTCACTGAGAAAATGCGACACACACCGCACTCGCCAGACTCGAGACAACACGCGACGGGGCACCAGGAACACGCTTGCTCGCGAGAAAGAATAAACTTTTGATTCTTGACGCTTTCCAAGTGTCGCTTCAAATCGCAGGCGCGATAAAGCAAGCGTGCTTTTTGTGCGGCACAAGCAAATTTGGAGCAACATTTCAAGCGCTTGTCCCAACGCGCTCGCTTTTATCGCGAGCAAGCGTTCTCTTTGTGCTCCCACTAAGATGATTAAGAAGAACGGTGAAAGAACTTCACACAAATGGGGATGAAAAATTGATTGCACTAGTAAAAAAAAAAAAAGTAAAGAAAGTATGGGTTGTTGTGTTTGGAAAGAAGTATGAAAGCATGTAGTATAGGATGCCTTTAAGATTTTATTTCATGGTAAAAGCAGTAAAAAAAAAAATTGGCTGGCAGAACCTATCTCCAAGTTGGAGATTCAGAGGTTCCACCCCATGGTACAAGTGAATTTTCCAGTCACGTTTATCTTGCCTGAAGACCTAAAAAATTCAGCTCCAGTAAATCAAACCCACTGACTTCCTAGTAAATCAAGTATAGTTTTTTTAACAACATAACAATTCTACCCTCTGCTTTCCTTGAAAATTTTATGGGCTTCTCTAAAACGGTATTTCATCAGGACCGAGTTTAAGGTTTGCATGCACAACATAAACATGCACACATATCCACAAACTTTGTCATGGAACAACATCACGCATACACAATAATTACAGTCTCAAAAATGTGCACACAAATGCCCTGCCCCCCTCCCCCCCCAACACACACACTTTTTTCTCATGTACACACTCCATAGCAACTACAAACTGAATGGTAAAAATCAAAACTAGCACAAACAGAGACTATACATATGCAATAACAAATGGTGTGCACGGGTGCATTAATAAACTTTGTCACTGAATAAAATCATCAAAGTATCACAACACCACCACAACATATAAGCAGGCTGTCGTATCGCACACAGTAATACCAAGTATATGAATATCCACCTTTTTTCGTATAATCTACAGACAGAAATAAGCAGCTTTCTAATCAATAAATCATCTTCTCTTACATGAAAAATTGTGGATACTGCAAACATAATTTCACAGAAAACAACATTCAGCAGCCAACAAAAACACTTATTGCTTTTGTAAAGTTGAATCCAGTCTTCTTCACCATCCTTCTCTGGGCTGGGCTCCCCAAACTGCTGTCCACTTTTCACACACATAAAAAAAAAAAAAAAAAAAAAAAAAAAAAAAGGCCATATATTAAAAGAAAGACTGATGTACTCATTATGACAAAGGCAAGGATCATAATACCAATATTGTTACTTGGATGGCAGAGACTGGTATTTACATAATGATTTATACATCACTGAGAAAAAGAAAATTGGACCCACATGTTCAGAATGATGATGCACTCAGACAGCAGGTGTGCATGCACAGCAACACACACAAATGAGATCAGATAACTGAAGGGCAAAATAACCACATGCTATACATAATGGGCCCCCCCTCCTTCCCCCCATATTAAGCAGTCTCTGATGCCTATGTACAAATACACAACAGCCTGTCGTTAAAAAACCATAAAATTAAGGGCACTAGTGAGCAACGATCGGCCTGAAGGCGGCTGTACCTCTCAATCAACACACTCTGGGTGAAACCTCACAGTACATGTGTGTGCATCATGGCGGACAGAAACAGTTTTGGATGATCTAGCGATTTTTGTCATTTTAAAGAAGAAGAAAAGAAAACCACGCCACATGTGGTCAATCACACAAAAAAAAATGCACTGCTTGCATTCATGAACTACACAGTGTGTGTGTGTGGGTCAACGACAGTAGGGTACAGACAGAATCGTCAATGATGAAATGCATGCCAAAAAAGAGACAGAAAATTAAAAGAAAAGAAAAAAAGGGTAACTTTTATTAAAATACAAAACAAAACGAGTCCCACGCGAGTCATTTGCCTAATTTTGACGCGCTGATTCCAAATCTGGCATTTTTTTTTTTACCTACGATGTGATTTTCTATAATTTTGAAATTAGTTCTGTTGTCCTGCCTCGGCACACAACAAAAGAAACCGGATGGCCGGATGTCCAATTCACAAGCAGCGCCTGTGAGTTTGGACGAGAGGCGGATCGGATGTTCGCCGGACGTTTTCCTACGGTTTTCTTAATTACACGTTACGATCGGCCTTGGGTTTGCCTACGGCCCCCAAATAGGCGCTTAAGACTCAACTGGTGTAGGCACAGATGACTGGAAACAAACACTTGTGTTAACCTTGCCTTAATAAAAGGGGCTGTCCCCCTTCAATTCATAACCACACTATTCACTTATCGTGACACTAGTATTTCCCTCCAGAACACTGAACTGATTTGTAACCACCACAGAAAAAGCCTTTGTTTCAAGGGGATGTATCAAGTTTACAAACTTTTGACATACCCAACTAAAGGCCAGGAGAAGAGTACCTCAAGTTTCTTAAAAAAAGGATCCACAAACTTTTCATAACTTTTTGACAACTGTATGAAACTAATATACAAGACATATTTTGAATGCCCCAATTTCAACAAGAGAAGGGGTCTATATTGATTCTTTAAGTTTAACATCATCTCCATGGCACCCAACTCTCTATAAATCTTTGCCAACCAATTACTGCCTTAGTGAAGAATTATAGGCTTGTACTACATTTGGTCAGTACATATAGGTAGGTAGACAGAACAGGCAAAGAACAATTAAGATCTACACAGGCCAATCAATGCCTGGCCTTATCCCATCAATTTCTATGGTTGGAGTGGAGCAAAAAGCCACTGGTTCCAGTACTGGTCGTTTGACACACAACTTTCATCACTATAAGCCTTATGTCTTGAAGAAAACATTCTAAAAGAGACCAGCTCAGTCATGTTAATGACTACTGGGATGGATGTTCTAAGTTCAGCCAAAGTGGCTTATGTCGCACCTAATATGTTCATCTCACACTCGTGAGACCAATTTAACATATAATTATGCAAACAATTCTCATCTTGGGTATATCAGTGGAGTGATTATTCTCATATCAACTGCATCCACATTCAAAGTAGTTTATTCTTTCTAGATCACAACCAACCCCAAAAGACTAGATGCAATACCAATTATTCTGAATACAATGACAGAACATAAGCAGAAAGTAAAAGTTTCATCAGAGCTGATTTGGCCAAGACTGAGTTTCTTATTTCTATTCATACAGTTAGTCCAGATATGGCCTTTGTGGTCAATTGAGCTCATGAGTACAAAGAAAGCAGCTTAAGTAACAGGGACACTCGAGACTGATGCAACACTGAAAAATAATGTTAAGCATGTAGGTTATGCCCCTTTCACCTAAACTGTTTCCCAGTGGATCCTTGCATGAATCTACGTTCAGCAACCATTACACGTTCTCACATCTTACCCAAGCAATGACAGTCTTTCACTCTACCGTTTCAGTATTTGGCACTGCATGAAGAAATCTGTCGAACTACACGCACACTACCACATTGACCGTCAATGAGTGAAAGAAAACATCAGTGTGAAATGATGCTAAGTAATACAGGTGGATATCTAGAAGGCCAGTTCTACCTCAAGCTGAGCTTGTTGACCTATCAGATGCTTGATACCACAGCCATACAGTTTTCGGTCATTCATTACCCAGGGTGATGCTTAAGTGTTACAAGGCTTTCCCACATCCCACATAAAAGGGGGTACATATCACATGCTTTAGTAGGACAACATGTGCTGGAAAAAGTGTAGGAGGATAAAGGAAAACATAATCCAAGGTATGGACACATACATCTATTTGTCTCACTCATGGTTAAAACCAGGGGGGAAAAAAGGAACAGGAAGGCCTGGTATCCAGGGAGCTGCCTTAGGTCCTCTCGCAGGGTCAAGGGCCAGAGTTCTTTATCGGGGGTCAGGGGGCAAAGCCCCCCCCCCTCCCGAAACTTTCTACACCTTTGAGAAGTAAAATCTGGCCATTTGGAGACACCTTACCACCTTTTTACCATGCAATTCATACCACCATTATCACTAACTGACATTAATGTGACTGACCTGCATGCTGTGGAGTTCGCTTAATTCCAGAAACCTGAGGCAGCAATGATTTTTTGTTGACTTCAATTTGTATTTACCACTTCTAAAACTTAAGAAGACAGCTTGCTGTTTGAACTCAAGGAATAGTTTTTGGGCTGACCAAAATATGTGCATCTGATGTTTCAAGAACTCCCTTCTATGGAACTTAAAACTTGTGTGGTGTTGTTTTACTCCAGCTGAAAGTTCAGCCTGAAGCCCTATATCTCAGGGGGAGGGGGTGGGAGTGGCACATGGGGGAGTGGAGTTATCGGTGCAACAGGTACATGATTTCAATGAAATAAACTGTGAAGTTATAAAATGATACTTGGATTTTAACCTTGAACCCCATACATGCGTAGTTCTTAAAGAGTGCAGAAAAATTTAAATAAATTTACTAGTAAAAAAAAGACGACGACTAAATTTGGGCACAAGTTAATTTCTAATGGAAGCAAAAACAGATATTCATATGAAATGTACAGATTTTTGTTTACTTTTTATGAAACAGGTTCTAACAGCTCTTGTATAAAAGTTGTATTAATAATACACTGTGATGACAAGCTCAAGGATATACCAAGTCTCCTGATGATCGTATATCTAGCAAAGAAAAATGAGTTGTAAGATCAGTGGATATGACTCCTTTGCTGGAATAAATTAAGATGAAATTTGTCATATAAACAGAATGTCTTAAAACAATATAGACTGGGCAATTTTTGTTCATTTTTTACCTACTAAGTTAACCAACTGGCACTTTGTAATGCAAACAAGAACTGGGAATCACAAATTGCTCATTTTAAAATGGCCTTTTTTCATGTTTCAGCTCGCATTAACTGACAAGATAATAGCACTATAGATGTACTTGGACCACTTTAACTTTTTTTTTTCCCTTGCTAAGTACAGACCCCATTACCCATGCAATTTTGTTGAATTTTGTTTCAATGACTGGCGAAAATAGGACAAATATGGTGAACTTTATAACAAAATTCGGGAAAACATTCTAGAGACAAGATTGTTGATTAGTAATTGCACTTAGAGAATCTAACCATAGGAGTGGAAATCTGGCCAAAGAGTGACAACTTTTGCCGACTTTTCCATACGCAAAATGACAAATTTATGACAACATGCCCAGAAACATTGATGAAATCTGCGTGAGCGCATGGGTCTATGCTAAAGGATGCTGATGAATTGGGTTTGAAAGTAATTTGTGTGTCAGAAAGAACCCATTTCACCGTAGTTAATGTAAGATTAGGCGGATACTACCCAGAAGAAGCCTCTTATGTGTGATGGCATCTGACAACAAAACTTGTTCTAACACTGGCATTGATCGCAGACGAATCTTCGTAAGGTTCTACAAACAATATTGTGACTATTGACCAAAGCAGCAGATGCACATTCTCTTAGCAAAATGATGAAGAAATGATCAGTTTGCCAAAAAAAAAAAAACAAAACAAAAAAAAAAAAAAACCCTGGATGGGACGGAGTAGTCAGAACACAGTTTTACTTAAACATTTGAGGGAGAAAAAATTGACAAGCACATTTCCTGATTTAAGGATCTCCAGACAAACAGCGCGGTCGAATTCCTGTTTCTGGCATTTTCAGACATATGGTTCATCCATGTTCATGAAATAGCCAGCATTTTGACTTCACTTTGGCTTGGAGCAGTGACTGCTTACCCTTTAATTTTCTTATTCATCTGTGTCAGGAGAGCTTTTGTATTGGCCTATCAGCATGGGCCTTGCATCCATTTTTTCATGCAAAAAAATACTGATTGGTCTTAAACATCATCACACAAAAATATCACTTTTTCTCTAATGATTACCTAATTTTCTGCATTTGAGCCCAACCCTTACCAACCTCCCAATTTTCATCGAGGCCCCCCCCCCCCCCCCCCCCCCAGGTTTAACACTGCCCCTAGATTACACACACTGCTGGCTGTGCTTTGAAAATTAAGGCCTTAAGACAAAAGTGATGGCCATTACAACACTCAATTCTGGTTATTGCTGACGAGAGCAATTGCCTGCTGTACCACTTGTCTGGCTTCAGAGTAATTTATTATGGAATCATCAAAACCAGAAGGGTTGGGCAGGATACAACCCACTGGCCATTCCCTCCAAACTGAGAGCGGTAAACTCCCCATCCAAACAGAAGCTGTTGCGGTCCCCTGGTTCCATGGGAAAAGCATGCCCACTACCTGCTCCAACAGATGAGGATCGGGATCGGCATCGAACAAAGTAGAGGTCCGCATCACTGCTGTCATAAGACAAATCCAGAATGTCTGCTGAAGAGTTGGAGCTGATGCTGCTGACGCTGAGTCGTTTGCGGGTGTCGTCCAGCAGTGAGTTTCTGTTGGCAGAGTTCTTCAGGATGCCCTTACGTCGTCGCACTACTTTTGTCAGGTCCATGTCAACCGGGCACGTGCACACAGCTCCTGGAGGAGGAGCGTCTGACATACTGACTCCACTAGAGTCAGGGAGAGAAGCATATGGAATGTTGCCACTTCCTTCACCCTGGGCAGACGTGGTGGTCTGGCTGTTCTGAGTGAAAGGATCAGAACTACCCACCAATCTATGCTGAGCTGAACGGTTGGTAGACTGACAAATACCATCAGTTCCAGAGACACAAGTTCCCTCACTAGAGGCAGAGGCAGATGGGGGTGGAGGAAGTGATAGGGGAACAGTTGCGGTGTATGGGACAAGGACTTTGTGTCAGGGTAGACAAAGCAACTGCAGATGACGGAACTCCACTGTTCGGAGTAGCTGAAGACAAAGTTCTGGCACAGACAAAATCAGACACATGATCTTGTGAGACCATGTCCTGTGTAGACAGCTGGAGTACAGAAGACAATGATGGGAGGGGATGGAGAGGGGTTGAGGGTAGAGATAAGCTGTTGCTGCCCTCGTCCTCCCCTAGTTTGTGACCAGTATCCTCCCCCATAATCAAAAGGTTGCCGTCGCCTGAAAACTTGCCTTTACGTTTCAGGATGCCACGTTTGGGTTTCCTGTCCGAGTCAAATACACTCATTGCCTTGTCACCCTCCTGTGATTCAGGCTTGTCATGAACTGCATTCAGCCCATTGTTACTCTTTGCTGGATTAGCATTATCAAGTTTGACAGGTCTGTGGAGTGAGTACGGTTGTCTACAGCACCTAGCATGAGATCACCATTGTCTGCTCTAGCAGTCATTTCACCGCAGACGGCAGGGGAGTTGTCCGCCTCTACCAGTTGAAGATTAGCATTGTTATCAGCTGTGGGAGCAGCTGATATTGGAAGCCTCATGCAGGCGGCATGTGGTGACAGCACCGTGTTTCAGATCTTCACTAAGTCCACCAATGGGCATGGGATGACTGAATTCCAGTGCTGGACATCACTTCACTTTCAACAGTTGAGGCTCTGGCTATCCTTTTGCTACTGCGAGCTCCAGGCACACGATGCAGACCAGCTGGAGGTTGTACGCTCACATCTATTTCAGTACTGTCACACATTGTTCTTCGCTTCTGGCCCAGGGGGTGCCACCTGCCTCCCTGTCTGAGGAGAGGGAACACTGGGAACGATTTGAAGGGCTGGCCAAGGGTTCATACTGTCGACCGTCTGGGGTCAGCTCATGGCCGAGGTTGACCCACCAGTGGTTCAAAATGTCCCAGACAGTGGCGCGACGAGCAGGTGTGACTGTCAGCATATGACGGATGAGGCTGCAGCTCCTGCTGCAACACACACATCATTGAATGACTGAGAACTCTCTACAAAAATACCCGAGTTATTTGAGTAAAACAGGTTCAGAAAATAATTCCCAAAGAGTTATACTATGAATAACTGCAGAAACTCCCATTGTACAATAAAGAAATATTTCAACAAAGACTCAAAAATACTAAAAGCAAAAAAACCATTGTTTTTGTGTAATGAATATTTAATTTGAAAACATTTTTCAGTCTAAACTACTGGCAATTTGACTGCAACTGCACAACAAACTATGCTGCAGGGTCAGACAGATGGAAAGAAGAATGCGAGGGGGTGGAGCAATGCACAAGGAAATGCAGGAAAAAAGAAAGGAGAGAGAGGGGTGCGAGACAGTGGGACACAGACAGAAAGGGATGTCGAAAAAAAAAAAAAAAAAAACTACTAGTATTATTCTCTCTCTCTCTCTCTCTCTCACTCACACACACACACACACACACACACACACACACACACACCAGTATTTCAGGTCCATCTCAGACTAAGGTGTATTAATACCACCCCCCCCCCCCCCCCCCCCCCTACTCCAAAGAGAATGTTCAGGGTTAGAGAGTAAACTGAGGTTTGCTTTTGTTTTTCTTTTTCCCTTTTATCAATACCAAACCCTTTGCTTCCTTTGCCATCGGAGGCACTTTCAGTTTCACTCTCAGAGTATGACACTGCAACAAATTGGAAGCTCTCAAAGGAAGCGTTACAGTCATGGTACTGGATGCAGTCATTATGAGTGAAGAACAAACTGTTCCATGCCGCTGAAGTCTGCGTTCACTGATAACTGATCAAATGACAGCTTATGTCGCTTGTGGCAAACACAATCTGTCTGATGCAGTTGGTGGGATTTTATTCAAACTGCACACCTCCACAGCTAATCATCAGTGTGCAAAGAAATTTCTGGGGAAATATTTACTACATTTTCTTTCCTTTTTGACATTTTTCTCTACATGATTTTTTTGTTTAAAGGGCACTAGACCCCATTTTGATTTGATCTAAAACACTGCACACACACACTATTCACAACATACATGCGTACACATGCCATATATTTGTACACACACAAAGCCCTACCTGTATAATCATGTAATGTGGACAGAAATTAACACACGCACACCCCTACCTCAATACTCACATATGTGGACAGACACTAAATTACAGAATGCACACACACACACACACACACACACACACACAAAAGCACTTCTACCTCAATAGTCACATATGTAGACAGACACTAAATTACAGAATGCACACACACACACACACACACACACACACACACACACACACACAAGCACTTCTATCTCAATAGTCACATAATGTGGACAGACACTAAATTACAGAACACACACAGGCACGCACCCATACACACACAGTCCTCCAAAGCAGCAAAAAATTGTGTGAATACAGTTGATCTGCCTTCATTTCCTATGTTCATTTCTGGGGTTATAAATCCCTAATTTATGTCACCAGTATTTTTCCTCTAAGAAAATTGCTGATTTATACAGAATCAGAGAAAATATCTATTTGATAAAAAAAAAGTTAATATGTTAAAGATCAACTAACTGCATGCACATTATCATCATCACTCACAATTGCACTTGTTGATTAAAGAAGATATATATATGTACATGTATATGATTACTTTTATATCTATACATTACACACACACACACACACACACACACACACACACACACACACACGTGTGTGTGTGTGTGTGTGTGTGTGTGTGTGTGTGTGTGTGTGTGCGTGTGCGTGCGTGTGTGTGCACAATAAATTAGAAGGGCACTCCTGTTTCAACAACTTATAAAACAATTACCTTAAAACTAAAATATGAAGAAAAAAAAAATCCAGTCCCCTTTCAGTTTAAAGAAGATATTTTTTTTCATTACAATCTTTTCAGCTGCACCCTCTTAAATTCATAATTCAACAGTGAGATTCACTACAGTCTGAGTAAAACTATTCCAAAAGCAGCAGTTATTTATTCAGATGTTATGAATCAAACTACTAAAACGTTCGTATGTTCCACTATTCATTAACATCAGACATACTGCAGACATAACTCATGCTTTCACACACACACACACACACACACACACATGCACACACGCAAAAGTAATAAAAGGCTTTGTGGATAGTTCACTTGCCTGAAGAATGAGACATGAAGTTCTCTCAGCTTCACACACAAACACACACACACACACACACACACACAGTAAAAGGCCCAGTGGACAGTTCACTTGCCTATGAAGCCAAAAAGCATCAGATATGAAGTTCTCTCAGCTTTTCATACACACACACACACACACAATAGTAACAAAGGCGTAGTTCACTTCCCTACGAAGCCAAAAAGCATGAGATACGAAGTTCAAATCTCCTAACGAGCATGTTTCTTCCCCACCCCTCCCCATACTCTTCATTACACCCTAACCTGTGGTGTGAGTGTCAGATGACATAAACACAATAAGGCTTCCATGTGCAATATGCACTTGGTTCATGCCAAAGGACCCATGGGAACAGAGGAGTTGAACCTGGCCAAATTTTGTAGGAGAATCTCTTTAAAGGTAATCAACAACATACTCAGAAAAGAAAAAGGAAAAAAAACGGGCATCGGTGTGAACTTTCATGAGTCAAAAATCAGGAGCCAGTAAATGAGGAGAGAAAGCATTTTCTTTTAATTGTCCTAGTGCTTGAAATTCAGCGGTGCATATCCAACCATATGAAGATTACCAACATCAGTTAGGAAAACTATGTTGATGTTGCCATGTAACAAAATCCAATGGCCTTGTTGTAACAGTCCTCAGGAACACTTGTGAGAAGCATACAGGAGGGAAAGCAGAAAAAGTGATGGACTGATAACACCACAAAATGGACAGAGAAAACATGTGCAGAGATTGAAGTGTTGGCACACAACCAACAAAACTAATGGAATTTGGCAAATGGTTCTTCCGTGTACTGCCCCATTAACAACACATGGAATAAAGGATGAAGAAGAAGAGTGGTTGAAAATGGTTGCTTGCTGGCATTTGCAGAACATGATGTGACCCTATTTTATCATTTCTTTAGACACACACACACACACACACACACACAACTACACAACTACATTTTTCTTCATAAAATTCAATCTTTTTTGACATTTTAAATTTCATTTTCACAAAATTCAGGACTTCACTGAAGATTGTTAAAGCCAGCCAATTCCAGAAGGTTGGGCATTTATAAAGCACCATACTGTGCTGACCTGTGTTCCCTTGGGAACATCAGACGAAATTCCACCCAGTCAGCTGTGAGGATAGTAAAGTTTTGTTTTGTTTCAGTCTTTTTGTTCTGTCTTATCTTCCGTGCCACTTCAGTTGCGTTAACCCCACATCCACAGCCTGGCTTGTCACACTGAAGCCACAGCACCGGCAATGAACAGGGAGCAGTCAACGTTCGGACTCATGACACGACCCACCAGACGAGACACCAAACTGTTGCTGAGTCACTTTGACAGTGTTGAGTGTTGCCTGCTCCAATCCAACACATGCACGACACCACCCACTACGCCTCACAGTGGCGACAATAACTGCTTAGTCATGGAACCAGTGTAAGTGAGGCAGCAGCCCCCTCCAGAGGAAACCACTGCATACATTCCCATGAACTTTCCAACAGAGGTAACTGAAATGGAAGTCATCAATGAGAGAAGGGCAAGAAAAGCCACAAAATTTGAGACATTTCATGTGGACTGATGAGGATGATGAAGTAGATGATGATGTTATGGCATTCTGTTCTTGTCTGAGACTGCATGGAAAGGCTGTGTAAGTTGACCTTACTTTCATAACATATCCCTGCATCAACCAGACACCTGCAGTGTTGCTAAGGGACTCTGAGCATATCTTTTGGAGACGAGTTTGTTTATTGATGAAACTCTGTGTTGTTCCAATCTTCCCAGCTGAGCTTAAAGCAAACTCAGCACTAGACAGGAGCTCATAGGGGCAAAAAAAATCCCACAAATAAATTCATAGCTCTTATGGAAATCATAATCCATGACCTCTCAGTCGGGAATCCATGAAGCTTACCACTTTAAAATGGCAGCTGATGAACAATAAAGTTGTACAAGACAATACAGTAAATGTGTGAACTGACCACAGGGCTGGGAGGGTTCTGCATAAAGGCCATCGCTGATCTGCTGCCGAAGAACCTTCACGTTGGAGCTCTCAAAGGGCATAGCTCCATAGGCCAGAGTGTATAGCACCACTCCCAAGCTCCATACATCCACCTGAAAAGCACAACACATACAAGGTGTGAAAAATGATGATACTCACAATAAAACTAGAAAAACAGTAAGTGGTGGACAAAAACCTGTGCAGGTGAACGTTCTCGCTGTCATGAAAATTATTAAAGATTTATTTGAAAATTAAAGAGGTGGGGGCACTGTAACAATAATACAAGAATAACAATAAAAACAGAGTTTATGATAAGAAGAAGAACAACAACAACAGTAACAAATATCGCTTTTATACTGAGTTCTATCTACATACTGATCTAGGTAAGCTTAGAGTAAAACACAGAAAGACACAGAAGTATGCTTTTAATACAGCCTTTTCAAATTCCAAGACAAGTTTTGAAGAAGTCATGTACATGCAGGTGTGTGTGTACTCCTCAATCCCATCCCAACCTCCTCCATCCCCATCTCACCCACACCATTAAAACATACACACAAACACATGCGCGCGCGCGCACACACACACACACACACACACACACACACACACACACACCATTCACCACTTCACTTCTGCTATGTGAGAGCGCCATCGGAAAGATGTTGATAAAAACAAAAAAAAAACAAACAAACAAAAAGCCTTGCTATTTCAACAACTTTAAATTGTTTTAGACTGTTTTCAACATTTATGCATATCAGCACATCCAAAATTCTATGTTGATATGACACAAAATGGCCTTAGATCAAATGTGCATATATACGGGAAAGGGCCAGGACAGACAATGTTGAAAAGTAGGGATGAGGGAAGGTGGAGTGGAGGGCAGCAGGAGGGTGATATGAATTTCGTGTGTATCAGAAATTTATGCATGTCACATATATCTCATGCAATATTCTGAAATGCTGCTTACCAATATATATATATATATATATATATATATATATATATATATATATATATATAATATGTGTGTGTGTGTGTTAATCAGACCTGTACACCTAAAAAAAGAATTAAAAAAAAAAAAAAAAAAAACTG
Organism: Conus betulinus; assembly: GCA_016801955.1. NCBI lineage: Eukaryota > Metazoa > Mollusca > Gastropoda > Neogastropoda > Conidae > Conus > Conus betulinus. The sequence continues at coordinate 99,436 of JADBJO010001185.1, forward strand.
AAAATTTCGGCCACAGTTGACAATAACATGCATGTATACATACATTTTTCTTTATCTTGCTCTGCCATCTCCTTACTCTCCTTGACAGAAGCTGTGTCAAATAACGAGCCGGGCAGACGAGGCCCACAGGCGAAATGTAAGCACAGAAAGATTGATGGCCGCTTGGCAAAGGAGGAATGACAAGAGCAGGGTGTCCCCATGTGAACTCCAATCACCCCATTGACTGCCTTCCTCTGTCATACAGGAGTTGGCCCACAGAAGGTTGCCAGTATCTCCTGTTAGCCCTATCTGGCTACTGCTACAGACCTTTTCATCTGGCTAATCTTTTTTGGCTTGACAACCTTACTTCCCTCAGACTGCTTAATTGTTTGTTTGGGTGTACAAAGGCTTGCCTGAGTAAGGTCTTTTTTTCCCCCCCCCAAAGCCTGTCTGTGTGTGTGTTTGTGTGTGTGACTGAGTGAGTGGATAAAATTTTATGAATTCCAAGTCTCTCACACTCTCAGCTAATATGTGTTGTGTGTGTGTGTGTGTGTGTGTGTGTGTGTGTGTGTGTGTGTGCATTCAAAGTCCGCTGCATCCTATGCATGCTAACATTCTATTGGAAGTTCCTGACTACTGTATGTGTGTGTGTGTGTGTGTGTGTGTGTGTGTGTGTGTGTGTGAGAGAGAGAGAGGGGGGGAGAGAGAGAGAGAGAGACAGACAGACAGACAAAAAGAGAGACAAAGGGAAGGACAGACTAGACAGACAGAGAGAAAGAAAGAAGAGACTAATACAAAAACAGAGAGATAAACACTGAAAGTGATTCTCAGAAAACTCAGAAAATTTTTTGGTATGCTTTGGGTTTCATGTTTATCTTTGGTTTTATGTCAAAGGCAACTCTGTCAAAATCTTAAACAACAACAAAAAAAAACAGCAAGAACTCAAAAACACAGTAGCACTTGCCATCAAAAGATCACAATAAATCAACGTACTGCAGACAACGCCCTAATTTTTCCAAATGAACCTTACAACATGAGAAATTAGAGACTGTTGATTATTTCTCAGTTTTTCTGTCTGCATTTGAGGCAGTACAGGGGCACAGGATGAACATGTTCCAGCAGGGAGAGGGTCATGTAAGACATCACTCATTAGTCAGAAGGGAATGAGTCAGACCCCTGTTGGAAGCTGACTACATGTAGAACATGGACACAAAGCTATGCTGTATACCTCACTAAATACCTGACCATGTGGTTCTGTTTGCCTGTATCTCTCTCTTTCTCTTTTGCTCTCCATCACAAAGATATACATATACAAGGGTGATGGCACGTGCAGGCACAACCAAGCACGTAAGAGTGCGTGCATGCGCATGCATGCACGCACACACACACACACACATATGTGAGCATGCACTGTGCACAGATGTACACACACACAATATATGTTCAATTTCTCTCTCTCTCTAATGGCCACTTTACCCTTACTCACATCAGTTCAAATTCTTCACACACACGTCTGCTTGGACTGATGCACTTTAATCCAACCTTCACCTCAGTCACATGTGCATATTCACCCCTATTCAGAGCCAAAATAGTATGAACTGAGGGTAAGATCGTTACGCATAATGTTGCTGCTTCCTTTTCCATTCATGTATTGTATTTCATCCACACAATAAATTTCTCCAGTACTGCATATCGATCTTCAGCCAAGACATTCACATCTTCTTTCTTTCTTTCAAAGAAAACTAAGAGATAATCATAACTCCCTTCAAGGATTTTCACAGGTACAGGATACACTGAAAGGAGTATGTTTTTTTTCAAAGCTGACAGGTTCATTACTTCACCATCATGGACACTTTCAGATGAGTGATCTTGTTTCCTGGTGCAAAATTTAGGCTGTTCTACCAATGTTTTGGCCATTATACAAAGCAAACAATAGTTTTGTTTCTTGTGTGTGTATATACTTTTGTTTACCAACCAAAAAAGATTTCAAAACTGAACTCAAGCCAGGAAATTGTAGCCTTAAGTCCTTTTACATGTCCTAAATGCATGTCGCACATAGATCTCATCCTAACATTAGCACTCTCACATCAGATAGGGAAAAAAAACAAACAAACAAAACTTATTCTGCTCTAAATCCAAATAATGCACCTGTGATTTTCTCTCAATTCCTAGGTGGGCCACTTCCCATCTTTATCAAACCCCAACTAAAAATGAACCACAAATCAATCGCTCTTCCAAAATCATTGCAATAACAGTTTCAAATGACTGCAGATGGAAGGTAGAACTTATGAATCAAACAAGATGTATAGGTGGTATCCTTTGATACCATACATGGACAGCCATAACTGCAACCAGCCAAATCTACTTGGGAGTTTTACCCAGGAGATGAATGTCTGCTCCATACAGCCATGTTCTGTTCACAACACAGAACTCTGCAGTTCCTGTATGCTGTCCATGAGGGATTCAATATTTAAACTCTAACATCCTCTTTTTTGTCCTCTCTCTCCTCCCCCCTTCTCCTGATCCTCTCCTTTTCAAATCATTTCCAGTCATTTCCATACTGACTGAAGGCTTGTTTACCTATATCACTTTTTCTTTCTCCCTATCATTTATCTATCTTCATTGCTGGTTTTCATTTTCCTTTCGTCGTGCCTGAAAAAGACTACCATTGCTTTTACGTTCCTTGTCTTAACTTGGTGGTTCAGTATTTCAACATCCAGTTGGTGGTTCAGTATTTCAACATCTGTTTGGTGGTTCAGTGTTTCAACATCTGTTTTCATATCTGGGAAAAAATCAAATTTGGGGCAAAATCCATACCAGGGTACCGGATAAACACATTCCTGCACCGACACTGATCACTGTCACCTACTTGCTTATCTCTACCTGTCCAACTCTGGTACGTCGAAACAACACATATACATTTTTTCCAAGTTCCTGATCTCCAGTGCTAACCCACCACGACAGGGTCTGAACCCTGGTGACACTTCAAAGCACTGGTCACCTGGCTCTTGTGCCCACCACATGGGTCAAATAGTTGTGTGGCTAGATCCAAGTCTATTGACCAGGTAAAAAAAAAAAAAAAAGATAGGAAAAAAAAAAAAAAGATAAAAGAAAAGAGCTCTAAATCTTCACTGAAATTGTCCCTCTTCACGTCTCCCTCCTCATCCCAGCATCCCCACCTGCACAAGCATTTTGTTCTACCCCCCCCCCCCCCCCCCCCCTGGATTTCTTTCATCTGTCAGCAAACACTGCAGGCATGAAGAAAGAAGAGAGAACAAGATGGCATTTCTCACAGCAGGTTGGTATCTCTGTTTATTCAAATATGTGTCACTGACCACACGTTTCACCACAGGTGCGGTCCTATCTACCTAGCAGCATAGTGTCTCCTGGCTTTAAATCTGCTGTTCAAGTCAGAGGCAGGGTGGAAAGGATGAGAACATGGATATTTCATAGCTACTGGAACTAATGATGATAGGGGGAGAGACAGGAGAGAGGAAGAACAAGGGCTATGACAATAATGTGTGCACTTGGTTGACGGGGACAAACATTTTCATCTAATTTTGTATCTTCAGACAAAAGGACAAGTTTAATGAGAATAAATAAACGGTACCTGAACTGTACTACACACACACACACACACACACACACACACACACACACACACACACACACACGTGCACACATACACATACAAAATAGACAGGCAGTTAGGTTGAAAGGTAACTAAGTTGGTAGGTAGGTAGATAGACAGACACAAAGATAAATGGATAGATGCACACTCATCACAGGCAGACAGGTAGGAAGCAAACAAGTTACATTAAAGATACTTCAGGGGACCACTGAATTCTTTTTTCTCCTGCCTGAAACAGTTGCAAAAAAACCTTTATGAAATCAATCTAATGACATTAAATGTTAAGTTTCAGATAGCTCTGATGTATTATGGGTCAAACGACCCAATACTGGTGTAAAGGTGAGGTCAGCTCTGAAAATTATGGACCTTTACCAATCACAGCATACTTGACTGAAACAATTAAAAGTGACTGAAAATGCACATTAACTGGCTTTTTTATGCTGACTGAAACAGCTTATTCAGTCTGAATCAATTCTGCTATCTTCAGAGGCATGCACAGTCAATAAAGACTGTGACCATTAGAACTGCCAACTGAAAAAAAATGTAATGCATCTCCTCACAAATTGTTTCTCATTTTGTGCTGTAACATTTAATTGTATTAAACCCTGGAAGTGACATTAACTGACTGATTTTCTCCAACTGACGTTTGGCCAAAAAGTAGCATGTGCCATTTCAACCATCTTTATTCTAATGGTGCTGTGCACCAACACAAATGATGAAACATATCTCTACTCAAAATGTTTCTCATTCTGTGGCCATAACCTCCAATTGTATAAAACCCTGGAAGTGAGATCAGCTGACTGATATGCTCCAAACAGGCTGTCTGGCCAAAGTACTATGTGTCATTTAAACAATTTTGGTACTAATGGTCCAGGTACACCTACAATCTGAAGTTCTACAGATCCGTATTACCTTAAAGTCATGGAAAATTTTACTGAAAACCAGAATGATGAAATGGGAGGGAGCTGTGAAGAGGTACCTACGCCAGATCACTTTTACCCCATTCTTTTGCCCAAAGCTGCTCCCTCCCCACCCTAACCTTCCCCACATGTCTATCTACATCTCAACTCCTACTCTCATCCCCCCCCCCCACCCCCCCTCATTGTCCCACCATCCTGTCTCCCCCCCACCCCCCTCATTGTCCCACCATCCTGTCTTCCAGTAAAGATGAAGAACTGAGGGAGAGAGGGTAACTGCCACAGTATATCTACCTCAGGCCCATGATATGGTCTGCCATTGACAATTTCTGGAGAGGCATACAGTGGGCTGCCGCAGAATGTGCTGAGGGTCTGGTCATAGCTGAAGTAGTTGGCCAGGCCAAAATCGGCAATCTGCAAAGAAAGAAGGAAAATCTAAATCAGTTACACTGCAGCTGTTATCATTCAACATTCTCCCAACTAGTTAAGTTAAATCAAGTGTATGAACTATCAGGAAAAAAATATGTATTCTAAACAGATTTTTTTTAATCCCATCTTTTACAATATCTATGCCTCTAGTACTTTATACCTCAAACTCTTCACTCAACACCAATGAAATAATTTTTGATTGATAATGACCAATGGTCAACAGCTTCTGTGGTATATACCAGTAAATGAATAAGTAACTGTAATCACTATCCCATGAACCATGTGCCTGAGAACAATAATGCAGTGGATACTGACCTTTAACAATAATGCAGTGGATAGTTTCAGTGGATACCCCTTTACATTGCATTCGCTGTCTAAAATGATGTTTTCCAGTTTGCAGTGGATACCCACCTTACATTGCATTCGCTGTCTAAAATGTTTTCCAGTTTGCAGTGGATACTCACCTTTACATTGCATTCGCTGTCTAAAAAATGATGCTTTCCATTGCATTTTGCAGTTTGGCAGTACTCACCTTTACATTTTGCATTCAGTTTGCAGTGGTCTAAAATTAAAATGATGTTTTCCAGTTTGAGTCGGTCTCGGTGAACTATGGAATTCTGCAAATGATCAAGACACAGATCAATAAATCTATTGACTAGATACCAGTTCACCTGAATATCCACAGAACCAATCAAGCAATCCATCAATATCATGAATATCTAAATTCATTAAGTAATCAGCCAGTCAATCCCTCTCTCTTCTCTCTCCCTCTCCCTCACTTGGGTTCAGAGTCTTAACAATGAGACATACATTTAAACTTGCTTTCAAACCAGTGCATCATATACATATATATATGTAAACTGACACACGTACACACTCATTGTGCTGGTTACTCTCTCATCACAACCACATACACTCCTTCTTACCCTCCTCACAGTCACATACTCTCTTTCCCTTCTGTTATGCCCTGTCCTTCCTCACAGAGACACATGCATGCACGCAGGACACAGTCTAAACACACACACACACACACACACACACACACACACACACATTTGCACACATTTGCATACACTTACACATGAACCATCACTGTACAATATAATACAATCCTACAGTAACCCGAAAGTAACAGAGACTGAGTTCTAGTTAAATTACAAAAGCAAACATGATGGATATTCTCCTTAAAAAAGAAAAAGAAAAGTACAGGTATAAAGCGCATAGACATGTTGAGAAACAGGTGTACGAAACAGTCTTCAAAATAATACATGACTGTTCTATCTATCACATGATCACATGACACATAATATCCACTGGCAATGCACATGGAGATACAGAGCTTACTGTATCAGTGTATGCATACATGCATTAGCAACAAGCTGTATTTTAAAAAAAAATTCTTAATCTTAATTATTATCTTTTTGGGGGTGATGTCATCTGAATATGTATGTATTTAAAGAAATCAGTCACACCCACACCCACCCACAAGACACTTGAAGTCTGTGTGTGCAAGCGTGCGTGCGTGCATGCATTTGTGTGTGAGTCTGTGTCTGTGTGTTCATGTGTTCACATGCATGTGTGTGCGCTGCTGTGTGCTTGTATACATAACTCTGTGTGTGTGTGTGTGTGTGTGTGTGTGTGTGTGTGTGTGTGTGTGTGTGTGTGTGTGTGTAATAATGTTGCTTAGAGCCCAGCCGACCGCAAAGGGCCACATCAGGGCTGGTGTGTGTGTGTGTGTGTGTGTGTGTGTGTGTGTGTGTGTGTGTGTGTGTGTGTGTGTGTGTGTGTGTGTGTGTGTGTGTGTGTGTGAGTATGTGTGTGTGGGTGTGTTCTGCGTGTATGTATGTGTATGAGAGAGAGAAAGAGAGAAAAAGCAAAGAATGAAATAGCACACATGTATATATATACATCACCATGTTTGTAAGAATACAAGCATGCTTATGCATGCATGTGGTTTTTATCATTCATAATGAAGGGTAGTACAATTACATGTATACATAACTTTTTTTTTTTTTAGATATCAGTGCACCCCCTGATATACTATGGGTTCTTTGAATACCAATAGCATCCCTACCTTTTGAAGCTCTGTTAGTAATTTTCTCTTTTCTGACTCTCTGACAGTGTTTCCTAATCTTTCCTCAAAGTTTACTGGCTTTGTGACCCATTTTCAGTATTTCTGTTCAACTGCTAGTAAGTCACATAACGTATTTCCTCTGGTTATAGATAAAATGCCAGCTTTCTGTGTTGAGGCCCATTCTCAATGTCTTTGTTCCACTTCTAAAGGTCTTTCTTTCTTTCATCACAACGAATAACATGCCAGGTTTTTTTTGGTTGTAATCCCGTAACAAGGTACTGATACTGCAGATACTTTCAAAGTGGAAACTTGCTTTTCACTACTCAGTCTGTTTGTCCATCTGGCCTTCATTATCCAATTTATATTTCACTGAACTGGTTTTTTTGTTGTTTTTTTAAACTGATTTTTTTTTTGTTATTATTGAAAACTAACAGGCATTTTCTCCTCAGTGAAATATTGAAAAACTCTGGTGTTACTTTTCCATATATATGATAGTATGCATGTGGAAAAGTTACATGCAAGAAATACAGTTTGTCAATGTGACAGTCAACCAACTCAAGACTGGCAAATGTCATTCAACCTCAAGTGGTTCCCAACTTGGAAATTTTTAAAGTTCTATTTTATTTCTTGGGCACATTTATCAGTATCCCAATTTCAATGATAAGCTAGTTTGTCTGACTGTTCCTTTTTTCATGGAAATTTCATTCAGTTTAGCACAGATAACCAGTCACTGTATGGAAGCCATGCTTTTTTGGAACTGAGTGTAGTTCATTTCTAGTTGTTGAATGTACTTTTCCGTTCCATACCTTACACCAAATTCTTTAAGAAAAACATATGGATGTTTGGTTTACATTTATTTATTCTATTCTTGTAAATAAATATTTACCCAACAAGATTATTAAGTCAACAACTGTATCTGTTTCAATTTGCTTTTCCATACCAAAGAGGAACAAGTCTGTCAGTGTCAGTTTGTGGTTTGTCTTTGAGAATGATTTTTAAGTCAGAATTCCAGAATGCTGCAAAGTGTTGACATTTAAATAAGTAGTATTCTATTGAATCATTTTTGTCACAAAAATTACATCTGTCATTACTTACAGTATTCATTTTTTTTAATGCTGTTAGTAAAATTCTATTGCATAATGTTGTTTTGAAACCATTGTTTATTTTACTTCTTTTATTTTCTGTGTACTGTTTTCTTAAGGACTGCTGTCCAGTCTACCTGGGTGTTTAGCATCTGTTCCCAGCACATAAATGACACATCATCTGTTTCTCTCTCTCTTAATAGGATGTTATAGTATAGTCACAAAGCTTTTTGCACTTGTGTCCAAGAGAAAAATGCTGACCCACACATCAAAGCTGTACACTCACCAATGTATTTACCAGGAATGAATCCCATCTGATGTTTGTTGATTAATTCTGGCAGGGGAGTTACAGGTCTCCAGTTTTTAAGATGTTCACTATGTTTATCTGGTTTGGACAAGCATACTATTATCCCTTCTTTTGGAGTTACTGACATTTTGCCTTTTGCAAAACTCTTCATTTCACCTTTCTGAACCCTTCATTTGGGGAACGAACACTGAAGTTACCAATTTTCCTCCAAATTTTTTTTGGAAAATTCAATGTAATGCATCTGTACCTGGACTTAATCATTTTTCATGTTTCTTAACGCCTTTCCTGTTTCATCTAATGTAATTGGTCCCTCTAAGGTGTCAGATTCATCCTGTCTTGATGGAAGGTTTTGAATGTAGACTTCTGTTTCTATGTCCATGGCATTTCTTTTTAATTCATAAAAAGTACTTTGCCTCTTTAAGCATGTCTTTGATTTCTGTAAGTAGATTATGTTTGTCTGATCAAAGTCTAATCATCTGTTTGGTTATAAAGTGCCTTTTCCCCAATTCAAAAGTATTTACTTACCTTTTCACCCTGTGACACCCATCTTGCCTTTGTGCAAAGAATTATACCATTCATTTACTGTTTTATTAATTTCTTTAGTTCTTTCTTGTCTTGCACGAGTTTCTTTTGGGTATCAGTGTTCATAATAATTTTTTCTAGGTCTATAATTTCTTTTTCTCACATCATTTTCCCTTTTCATTGGCCGTTTCTTTCAACCAATTCCAAAAGATATTGTTTGTGCCTGATCCATGAGAGAAGAACATTTTGGACAGCTGGTCTGATATTGTAATCTGTATCTGGTCATTTGGAATGTTAATTATGTTCTATTATAAGGGAGTGCTGCATATTGTTCCTTAATGTTATGAATTGTTTTATTAATTATTTCAATATAAGCAGGGTAAGCAGGGTTTCTGAGTAAAGGATGAACTGAATTTCCAAAAGTTAAACACTGATCACTCCTGTCCCATACAGAATATCACTATTTTTTATAGATGTTACAAGAGTATTAGACACAACGAAGAAGTCTAGCCTACTCTGTTGGAGAGGGTTTGGTCTACTCCAGGTGTAATGTTTTATCTCTGGATTCAATTCTCTCCAAATGTCAAATTCTAATTTCGTCATCATATTTTTTTTACAGTTTCTTGTGCTTTGGGGTTGTTTATACTTTTACAGGTAGAGTAGTCAGTGTTTGGATTCATTACCAGATTCCAGTCTCCAGTAATTATCGTATTTGATTGTCTTCTATCTTTTTCTGCAAATCTGTATTTTTAAAAATTGGTTCATCCTTACTTGGGCCATAAATGTTTACGAATATATCTTTTCCATAATGTTAAAGCACAACTATTTGGATCTTTGTCTTTTTTACACTTGAATTAAAAATGTTAGTCAATAACATGGCTACTTCTCTAGATTTGGTATTATTCGAAGCAAAGATATGTTCACATCTCCTTCAGCTCTGACTTGACGTGCTAAACTGTAACTAAACTGAGTATCTTGTAATAAGTATATACAGTGTTGCTTCTGTCTTAAGTACTGGAAAACATTTTTTCTTTTTCCAAAATTATCGAGACCTTGGCAGTTAAGTGAATATATCATACTACTACTCATGGACATTTTTGGCTTATACATTTTTTTTAAACCTTTCCAGTGACTTATCACTATTTTCAGAACAACCCATTTAACAGGTATAAATTTATTTTGTTATCCATTGAGAAGATGCATATTTCAATTCTCAAAACTTAAGCACATAACTTTTAATGCATCATATTATCAAACATAGGAAAACAGTTCTACAGAGAATCAAATCAAGGAGACAAAATAAACGTTTAAAACAATTTTTTTTTCCTCCAACTTTCACTGGCATTCGATCCAGCTAGTGAAAAACATTCACAGGTGACATTAGAAATGGTCAAACTATTCTGCTACCCTGTGGGGGGGGGGGGGGGGGGGGGGGGGGGGGGGGGGGGGAGATCAGGGTTCAGCAAGATAGGGATTATTAAGTATGGAAAAGAGAGAAGGGACAGGTTGGGAACAAGCTATGAGGGTGAAAAAAAAAAATTGTGAGGAAGATGGAGGGCGGGGGGGTGGGGGATTGATTTAACTTTCTCATCAAATGGGAGTATCACTCTCTGACTAATAAGAATCCAAGTTGCAAAAAAAAGTTTGCAGAAGAGGTGTTCACTTCCCTTCCACTCATCCCCAACCTTCATTCCCATCATCTTGTGATAAGGGCAGAAGGTATAATTAAACATTAAAGCTATAACACAGACACATTTCTAACATCCTAGTGCTTCAACAAAATTCAAACCTTATGACAATTGCTAGCTCAATCTTACCTTCAAAATCCTTGATCATACTCTTGTAGAATGAAAACATCGAAAGCAATAATATAATCGAAGTCACAGTAATGTCAACCAGTATACCCAGTGACAGCAATCACCATCAATAGTACAAGTCTAACCACAGTCACACTGCTGATGAGAATACTCTCGGTATCAGCCATTGATATATACAAGAAATTCTGTGACTTAAGACAGAGTTTACTTACAATATTTCCACCTGGAGTCAGTTTCTGTGTGTGTGTGTGTGTGTGTGTGTGTGTGTGTGTGCGCGTGCGCACATGCATGCACACTTGTGTCTACATGCCTTATGCCTGTGGATACGTAGTTGCATGCATGTGTTCATTTAAGTCCCTCAGACAGCTAAATCTCACCAGTACCAGTTCTTGTCAGGCAGTAACAGCCATGAACTTGTGTTCACCATCTGGTCTGAAGGCGAAGGCGAGAGAAACCCTACGGAGAGCACGCCTAAATGGGGGGAAGGTGGGGAAGTTGAGAAGAGGGACTCTTACTTGTAAACATTATGACTATTGTCTGTATCCTCCCTACTGTGGCTCACAAAAACAAATAAATAAATAAAAGATCAAAACCAATTTATTTCATCCCACACCCGTCCCCACCCCAGCGCCCACTAGCTTCTCTATTCTTGCTCCCAGTTTCTCTGCCAGCCTACCCAAGGATCTCCCCCCCCCCCCCCCCCCCCCCAGGTCTCTAAATGTCATTTTTTGTTGCAAGGTTCTTCATGCTTGTTATAATTTCCTCTAGCGCTTCTTGAAGCCTCGTCAGATTCTGTCCTCTCTGCTCTCACTATCGTGTCTCAACATCTTTTTTCTCTCTTCTCTCTGTAACAATGTGTGACTCTGGACTGGCACAAGTATCTTGTCGGTGATGATGTCGACGAAGGTTTCCTTTTCGTTTTTTTTTGTTTGTTTGTTTGTTTTTTTTCCACTTAAGTACCTTGATACGGTGCTGGTCATCCTCCATTCAGACTAATACCAAGAATACGAAGACAAGTTCATGACGTCAATCACACTAGTTACTGGAAACGCCGATGTCAGCGGAAAGATAACGATTTGTCACTGCCACGTTTCCACTCACCTGGGAAAGTCAGGGCTGTTGAAGATTACCAAATAGTTCACCGACACTACACTAAATGTCTTCATCTTCTGTGACGGGAAAGTTTTCAACACAGTAGCAGCGCTTCACTCTACCGACAATACATTTCAGAGAACCGTCCCTCTGCCACCTGACACATCGTACACTCCGCTGCGCCGGTCGCCATGTTTCGGTTCTGAGTTTTTTTTTTTTTTTTCTGACATGCTAAAGAATCTTACACTTTTCTTTTTCTTTTCTCTAGCTTAGGTCATTGAAAAAATAACTATGTTCTTTAGTGACAGTGCATATCCACACATTCCTTCGCCTAAGTCAAATAAAAACAGCGTCGACGCAAGAGCTGAGAAAACACGTCCGCACGTGCCGTACGTGAGCGGAAGAGTCTGTAAACACTGTCTTTGTTTCCTGGTCAGAAGAGACCTTTTTTTTCCAGTAAAAGTTTACAGCACTGAAAAGTCCCAGTAAGGTAATAAGAAAACTAAAATATGACAGTATGTACAACTGTAAGCATGCAACCATGTGAACTGAATGAATGCATCCCCTCGTGTTCATCAAGTGTGTGCGTGTGTGGTGATGATTTGAGAGAGGGAGAGAGAGAGAGAGAGAGAGGGGGGGGGGGGGGGGAGGAGAGAGATAAAAAACTTTCGTGTGTGTGTGTGTGTGTGTGCACGCGTACCCGCATGTGTGTGAGCATACATAAATACCAAAACATCTATATGAATCTAAAATAAATGTCAGCGAACCGCCCAGAGAAACGTGGACAGTCAAGACAAAACACAACGCGTTTCGACCTCTTAGGTCTTCTTCAGGTGAGACAAAAAACGAATAAAATAACGAAAATTCACTTAGCTTTTGATCGCTTCAGAGTTCAGCGTAAGGAAGAAGGCGTTGAATTCCTTGCGCTGAACTCTGAAGCGATCTGAAGCGATCAAAGCAAAGTGAATTTTCGTCATTTTATTCGTTTTTGTCTCATGTACCTGAAGAAGACCTAAGAGGTCGAAACGCGTTGTGTTTTGTCTTGTGACTCGTTTCTCCCCGTTTCTCTGGGCGGTTCGCTGACATTTATTTAAAATTTGTTTAGATTTCCGCCTGGAGTCGTCTCACTTTGCAACTACATCTATATGCTTTAAAAAAAAAAAAAAAAAGGGAAAAAAAAAAAAAAAAAAAACGATCCCGGTTAGGGTCGATAGG
>JADBJO010001185.1:117500-122500 GCA_016801955.1 Conus betulinus
TTGTCTGCACTAGGATAAAGTGCTACAACGTCACAAGTCCCTAGAATTGTGGGTCCGGGCACAGGTTTCCTACTTAAATTAATCCTGTCTACTTTCTGAAGGAACTCCGTTGTATCAAGCATTTGGAAAAGGAGATAATCTACCAGATGGCGAATACAAAGGTGGATGCATTTGATACATTTTGAGTGGGGTTACCTGTGCCAGTTAACATAAGTCTCAGTGGTGGTTTGTGGGTTTTTAATTATAGGTTTACATTTAGCTGGATGCGTGTTATTAACATCACTGATGCATCGTTTCATTTCATCATTGAGAACACCCTTTTTATCCCATTTATTGGCAAACTCGACCACGGTATTAGTCACAGTGCTAGTATTGTCATGGGAAAGAGTATCATAGTGATCTGTATCTTCTAGTTTTTTTTTAGACCTCACATCATCTTTTTGCAGGGACGTAACAACCATAACCAGATAGATCGATGGATGGATGGATGGATGGATGGGATAGATGACAGATAGTGTGTGTGTGTGTGTGTGTGTGTGTGTGTGTGTGTGTGTGTGTGTGTGTGAAAAGAGAAACATCCAGTCTGAATGTACATGAACAAGAACTAAACGAGTCACATTTTTAGATTTCGGGCTGCCAAAGTGAAGGCATACCCGGGAACTTAAAACAATTATGTTAGCTCCGCACAAAATTCACCTGAGCCAATCAGCATGAAGACATCCTCTGTACACTACGTCCCTCTGCCGTAGTCTGTTAGGCATTATGAATAAGTCAGGATGATCACTATCAGGCCCCCCGACTGCAACGGACAGTCGACATTGCAAACGCCCGCGCAGATAGGCATGCCAGGAGTGGTATCAACGCGAGATTTATATGCTCCTACACTGTCACCTGACCTGCTGTCACACCTGTTGTCACCTTTGTTTTGGGAGGTCGGGGATGGAGGGGTATGGGGTGAGCAGGGGTATCTGACCCCATTTTGCACTCATACTGTCACAGACCTCAGAGTATTTCAGCTTTTTTTTTTTTTTTCTAAGGGACGTTACTTAATAGTTTTAACAAATGAGATCTTTCTTCACTGACGTCCATTTGATTTTTTTTTCTTTTTTTTGTGTGATGGTGGGGTTTTTTTAATATCTAAATCTAGTGTTGTTGTTTTTTTTTTTCCCACGTACCTACAGTGTTTATCCAAAATTGCTTTTGAAGTAATTTTCAGCAAAAAGAAGTGTACATTCTACAAAGAATGTGTACAAATCTTCCCATTTTCTTTTTCGGGGAGAGTGAGGGAGTAAGGCTGGGTTCGAGCGCGAAAGTTTGCGAGAGTTGTCGCTCTTTGGACAAAGTACACAGACACCACCATGGTTGAGCATCGCAAATGTAACTACTTCTCAAGAACCTCATCTAAAGATCCATTCTTCCTCTATTCCCTGATGTTGTGCTGTTGTCGTTGCTGTTGTTGTTGCTATTGTTGTTGCAAGCTTGTATTTTTTTTAGTTAAACTTTGTGTGTGAACTATTTCTTACATTCCAAAAACTGTAATAACTTGAAAAAAATCTCCTCAAATGTACCTCAAAACATCATGACATGTGCACAAATGTGCAGAACACCTTTCCAAGTACGATGAACATATACCGATCAACTAAGCTGTGTGTGTGTGTGTGTGTGTGTGTGTGTGTGTGTGTGTGTGTGTGTGTGTGTGTGTGTGTGGAGAAAGCTTACCGTTTCAGTGTGTGTGTGTGTGTGTGTGTGTGTGTGTGTGTGTGTGTGCGCGCGCGCGCGCGCGCGCGCGTGCGTGCGTGCGTGCGTGCGTGTGTTCTGAGAAAACTCATCGTTTTAGAGTGCAGAATCCTAAAGGCAACTGCCATGTCAGTCTCCTATAGCTCACGGTATTACTAGGATTTATTTCCTGGGAGAAACCCTGTATGTGGATCCACGTGTAAATAATTATGTTCTGACTTTTTACATCCCACTCCCACCACTTCTCCCACCAACTCGTTTTTAAACAATCCTTAATCTTTGCACAGCGCTACAGCAGCCTGCCAGCTGAAACCTTGGCACTGCATTTGGAACTGCTGGAGTCGGCCACACCCATTGCAAGCTCCTCTAAAGGCTGGTTTAACGAGTAGGACCAAACACTCCCTCCTCCCTTTCCCTCACTCTGCTTTTCCAAACCTGGTATAATGTCGTCATCATCACTCCGTTAAACCCTACGGTCGTTGAGGAAAAATTGCAGGTTGAACTGCCAATCCTCCAACATCTTTCGCCCTTTTCAAACGGTCTCTGGTAATCAACAAAAGTCAGGCCTGTCCATACCTAATTGTTGTCCACCCATCTCTATCTCGGTCTTACCCCTTTTTATATATACGTACTGCCCTGCAAGGTAGTTTTTGCGAGGCCGGATGACTGAGACACCATGTCAATAATACTCAAATGTATACGTTATGGGAAGAGAAACAAATTTCTCATGCATAATTCTACGTGATCAAATATGTTGGGAGCTGAAAGAATAGGATAGTACGGACAAATGTCCGAGTCAGCCTGCCAAAAAGGTTTGAGCGCCAATATTCTGGAAAAATTCACATCTGAAGTCCTACCAGAGAGCTAAAGTTGTGTTTTTGTAGAACTTCGTTAAGTTCTGTTGGAGCTGATCACGGTAGAAAATGAAGATCACGACATGCCACTGCTAAAAGCTGTGACCATCTAACGATCCTCATGTGCAATATACACAATGTTTACTTGTGTTTCTGGCTATGTTAACTCGCAAGACAAAATTGCCGAAAACAAAGTGAAGGAAAAAAAGAAACAATGATCATTTTATACTTTGCTTTAACATTAGAAATTGACAGAAAATTATTCTGACAAGAATGTCTTTACGAGATGAAGACCTGAGAGAGAGAGAGAGAGAGAGAGAGAGAGAGAGAGAGAGAGAGAGAGAGAGGAGAGAGAGAGAGAGAGTGAGGGGGGGGGGGGGGGGGGATTCGTTTTTTTTAGATTCTCCAGAAATGCATTTTTAGCTGAACATGATTGCTAAAAAGGAAGGGAAACTGCACTTTCAGGAATGCATGCAGACCACTCCTATGTCACCCATGGCTGCACACTGAACTGCGAGGAAGCCCACATGGTGCACGGCTTGCCACGAAGACTTCTGGAGATTACATATAGGAGAGGTAACGGCTTAGGAGAGGCTACTCGTTAGGAGAGGTTATGTCGAGCTGTAACGTCGATACCTAGGCCGGCTTCAGTTGGGTGGGTGAACCTTCTTTCCTTCATGGATGGTGATGAAGTAGAAGCGAATTCCACCGCCCCCACACTACAAGCAAAATTTACCAGTCATGGATTTTACGTGGCTTTATACAGTTGCGGTCAAGTAGCGGGTCGGAATAAGGTTAGGGTTACATCTGTTTTGGGTTTGAACAAGGGTCTAATTTGAGTTGGTTAGGGTCGTGCATTCCGGAACCCGGAGAGTTTTCCATCTTTCTTATCGAAGATCTAGTCCACAATGCATAAACTCGCTGCCCAACAGATGATATGACCTACGATGATAAATATCCGGCAAGATGAGACCTTTTAAAACACTACACTGATACTGCCGGAACGATAAAACAGGAATGTGGGCAAAAGAAAAGCTAGGACGTTCTCCTTTTTTTCTCTCTTCTTTTTCTTAGATACTTAGATAGACAAACAGATAGACATATATATAACTTAGACAACTATGGGGTCGAGGCCACACTCGTCGGAAAGACGAGCTCATCATATCAGCCGCTCTACCAAAAAAGCGATCCAGGCACCATTAATTTGTCTTGCTGAATGAAACTAGGCATTATTCGAGCTGTTTACAGTCTGTCAAAGATTATTCTCAGATGTTCTGCTTAAGCGTCTCTCGCTCAGAGCGCGCGCGCGCGCGCGCGTGTGTGTGTTCGTGTGCATGTGCATGTGTGTATGCGTGTATGTGTATAGGGAGTTGGGATGATTGAATTTAATAGTGTTTCATCCAACCAAAGAACAATTTAAGCGCGCGTGACTAAGACTTAGGGGTGCTATGTTAATCCAACATGATGATGATCTCCTACTGTGGAATGCTGGGACTTCAGCAGTTGGAATTTCCATAGCTACTCGTCCTCAATGGTGCTCAACAGGATAGTGATATTGCAGCCAGTCCAATCCCTCGAATCATCCAGTCACGGATATCTTTGTTATACTTCTGGGGCATCCTGTCTCCTCTGTACTCAGTAAGACAGTCTTGAGAAAGCACGTCCTCAGCATATATAGTGTGTAACATCTGATGAGCAGAAAAGGTTCGTATCTGCCCAGTGTACGTACTGACTAGTTGTCTGAGGCAGTCTTTTTCTGTTCCCTGTACGACAGAGCAACAGTCCACCACGCACGAATTTTCGTTTTTGATTCAAATGCTTTTCCCACAGTGACGTGCGCATAGTTATTGTCACAGAAGCTACGCGGTCCAGATGTACGTGAAAGCAAAATTTGTTTATTATTATTTGGGCATTATAACAGAGAAGGGAGGGGGTGTCGCCGAACATCCTGTGGAAATAATTAACTTATTAATTGATTAAGTATTCGTAGCATTACGCAGGCCCACTGTATGCTGCGTTCTTTGGTCTGTATTGCACGTATTGATTCGTTATGATGTGAGGGTGCTGTGTTTGCACTGCATTGTAATCAAAACTATAGAAGATGGGAAAACCGCAGTCATGAATATTTCTTTTACACAGAGCACTACATTTTGGGTGTCTTACGCAGGACAATACTGTGACCAATGCATTACATAGTATTGTATCGCGACCCTGAAACTTCGTGAATACATTTGTCATTGCACTGTTTACCTCGACCTGCTGGAAAATTTAAGAACAATAGCAGATTGTAGGTGGACAGAGTATATGGTAGTGGAGTGGAAGGTGGTGAGAGGATGCTATGTGAGGTCACGGGAAGTTGAGAGAGGGTGAGATGGAGGGGTGAATGGGGGTGGGGGGATCAAAGACAGC
>JADBJO010001185.1:135000-137500 GCA_016801955.1 Conus betulinus
CGTGCGTGCGTGTTGCAGCTGAACTAAAGCAAAGCCAACAACTATGGAATCTTGAGAATTTCGACGAAACAGAAAGCAGAGAAATGTCAAACTTAACTGCAAAGGGAAGGCAGGTTAGACATTCTCTTTACTGTTGACCACACAAACCCACAGCAACCTGCCGCATGTGGGGAGTAAACCCAACAAGAAAATACGACCTGGAGAGGAACAGGCCCCGACAGGTCCGATTTCTGCTCAAGAAACACCACATGGAAGAAAAAAAACACAGGGATCATACAGAATCAGCTGCAGCCGGGGTCTGATATTGACCACGCTATCCGTCAACCTTCACCAGGTAAGGTAATTTGCTTGTAGCCCAGCCGACCGCAAAGGGGCCATATCAAGGCGGACGTGAAAAGAGTGCTCCTGGGGGGGGAGGGGGGACCCTGGAATATACTTGAAAGGAACACATCTCGTTCGAAACCTGGAATGTGAAAACACTCAGGCAGGCTGGCATATAAAAGAAGTGTTCCATGAAACTTCTGGCACATTCTCGGCTTCTCCATGTAAGACGGAGATACTACAGAGATATGAAGACAGAAAAAGGGCATTTCCTGCGCTTCAGTGAAGAAGTAAACGGAGTGAATTTTTGGTAAGCAAGCACATCAGGAACGCTGTTCGGAGATGCTAACCTGTTTCCACCAGAATTACAATTATATGCATGCAAGCGAAACTATCACACAAAAAAAATAATATCACGCTGTAAATATATGCTCTGACATCAAAGTAAGATGACGACCAGACTGAAGAATTATGCTCCCAGCTCTAAACCGTCATCATTATTGCACTGACACCTCCAATGACAGAGGATTACACCTGCTAGAATTTGCAAGCGATAATGTCATAATGACTTGGTTCCCTCCCAACACTTTTGATAAGCACAGAGCATCCCGACAACGGACAAGGCACTCTCCAAACGGTCAGTACCAAAACCAGAGGGACTATGTCCTTGTCCTGGTGACGGCCCTGGTGTGGCCCTTTGCGGTCGGCTGGGCTGTGGGCAACATTGTCTTATCTTATTTCAACGTGTTGGTTTTTAATCCTAGGATAGGTTCTTTTAAATCTGTTTTTAATGGGTTGGGAGAGGTTTTGCTTTTAATCTTTTTTTTAACATATATACGTGGTAGTTTGGAACGTGGTGACAGTCCTGAGATAAACCTCTGCTGTTGACGGGACTATAATTTTAATCTTAATCTTAATCTTGTGAAGAATAGGTACAGGTCTGTTATCAATAGGTCGAAAACAAGGACATTTCCAGCAGCTCATGTTGACAGTGATCACGGCCTTGTCATGATGAACTTTAGAGTATGTTTGAAGTACTGAAGAGTGAAAAAACAGCCATCTCATACTCACCCCAATACTCAAAGATCATGATATCGCTGAGAAACTCCAAGCGACCATAACAGTTAAAAAAAAAAAAAATCCACCCCACTTCTCTAAGAACAGCACCCTGATACCTTCACGATCAATTTCCACCAGGTGACAACTGAAACAGCGACTGAGGTCCTGGGAAAAAAAAAAAAAAACAGATGGAAATCGAAACCGTGGATCTCAAGCAGCATCTTGGAGATGTGTGGCATCAGTAGGATCTTAAAAACTGCTCAAGAAGTCGGGGGGGAGAGGGTGGGGGAGGCAGTGCAATGCTATAATTAACATAATTAACAACGTGCCAGCTTGTTTCGATGAGGCCCATTCTCAATGTCTTCGTTCAACTTCTAGAGTGTCTTTGATTTTTTTTTTATCACAATAATAAACATGTCGGGGGGGTGGGGGGTGGTGGGGGATGGGATGGAATTTATGTTGCATTTAGTCCAAACGACTGCAAAGTGCTGTATCAGGACTGTCGTCTCGTTGAAGTCAACTCTCAAAAAGGGTTACGAAAAAAAAACTTTCGCATGCATATCTAAAGAGACACCGAAATTTCGTTTAAATATTTCCTCCGTAAGAACTTTGATCAGATGAACAATGTTTATCTCTTTCAGAAACTCAAAAATCGCTCCTGGTGGGAGAGAGTTTTCATGGAGTCTGCTGTAAAGCGTTTATGTATGTCTATCATTTAAGTCCTAACACACTATGACTAATCACAGGAGGTACTGAAAACACGAATTGGACAGTAATAAGCATGACTATTGCACCCGTGACGATGCAATGTGAGTGAGGTCATTACACTCACCTTGTCGTATGTTGACAATGTGAGGATGATGTAAGCTGGAGAGGATCCGAATCTCACGCCGGATACGGTTAAGGTCCGTCTCATCCCGTATCTTGGTTTTCTTCACGTATTTGATGGCCACCTGAACGAAACACACACACACACACACACACACACACACACACACACACACACACACACATGCAAGCACGCACACAGAGTCATAAACCTATAAAACTAAGATCAATACATCACATGTGGCAACTATGGATAATCTTATGATTTAAAAGTATCATGCAAACACAACAA
>JADBJO010001185.1:140000-142500 GCA_016801955.1 Conus betulinus
CAACAAACGGGCTGATCCTAATCTCGGTAGGGTCGGGAATGAAAGGCGGGGAGGACAGGGGAGGGGAGGGTGCAGATGGAAGAAAAGGCGGGGGGGGGAGGAACGGCTAGACTAACGTCTGGCATCTGGACGGTGATCCTGCCCAGATTAGCTCACTGATCCCGGCTAAGTTTGACGTGTTACGTCAGCATCAATCTCAAGTCAGCAGTAGATAATCCGCATAAAAATGCCACGCTTAGCCAGCATAAAACCACAGCCAGACGCACACTGCTTAAAGGCAGCTGGAAAGCAATCCGATTCGCTTTATAGTGCGTTTACTTATTACAGCCCGGGAGACCGCAAAGGCCAACGAACGGCCATCCAGCACGTGGCACAACATGCTGCAGGCGGATGGAAAGGTTACCTGACTTCATACAGACTTCGGTCGAAGGGATAACTCGTCTTTCCAGCTACAACACCGCCTCAGGCTATAGAGACATTAACCTCACCATCTACCTAGGTGGAAAGGGGCCGAAGCTTGTGGACAACCTGGGTGTATGCACCGAGAGAATCCAGAGTCTTCACGTCGAGTCTCACTCAGAGGAACGTTTTGTTTTGTTTCTGCACTAATGTTGTTTCTGTTTGGCTGGTTCGCAGTTCTTCTCACCCCACCCCTCTCTACTAATGAGGTGGCTCCAGTGCTAACCTTTAGGGTGAGACGATTAACCGAGGTTTGGTGAAGACATTGCAACCAGCGCACGCGCGAAAAGAACCCACAGTAACAAGAGAAATGCCCCAGACAAAAAATCCTCTGAATTAGCTCATCAATTACGAACGCAGACCGAACAAAATGAGGGATGAACGGACGGAGAGGGAAGGCGGAGAGGACCGGGTGCTGAGGGTGGAAGGGTGAGGGGATGAGAGAGAAGAGGGGTGTGGATGGGGACTTGCTGGTGTTGTATTAGAATGAAGAGCTCTAAACGGGAAAACCAACCCCCTATTTCTCTCAGAAAAAATACGTGTTTTGGCGACGACGTTATACATTACAATATGACACTGACAGTTGTAAAAAAAAAAAAAAAAAGAAGAAGAAGAAGAAAAGCAAAGAAAAGAAAAGCAAAGTTTGAAAAGTCACCGCAAAGGGTTCGTCCTGCACACACTATACAGGGCAGAAGTAGGGTAGAAGGGTCTTGAACTGAAAGGATAAGGGGGAGGAGACTCTAGATCGACAAACCTCAAACCGACAGACAGACAAACAGAAAAAGAAAAGAAAAGAAAAAAAAAACTAGGCATAGAAAGAAAAGACTTTTCAACAGCTTTGCGAAGACGGGGAAAGAAATGGAACGACGGAAAACGAAAGGAAGACGTACGGACGCGTGCGCGCACGAAACACACACACACACACACACACACACACACACACACACACACACACACACACACACACAACTCGCCACGCAGAGAGAGAGAGGGGGGAAAAAGACAGACAGACAGGCTGACAGAGACAGACAGAGAGACAGACAGACTGGGGAACAGACAGACAGAGGGTAACAGACTGAAAGACAGAGGCAGACAGATTGACTGATTAATTGAAAATCTTTTTCCCCAAGCATAACAGACACGCAAGAGATGCAGAGAGAGAGAGGGAGACAGATTGACAGGCAGAGACAGACAGACAGAGACAGGGAAGAAATACGACCGGTGCGGACGGATGCTGGAAAAGAAAAGATTCCCAGAAATGAAGAGAACTGGCTGTTGGCATTTTTACCCCTGACCCTTCGCAACTTAGCTGTCAACAGTCACCATGGGCTTCAGAGACAGGCTCCATGTGGCGCCGGCTTAAATATTTGCCGCTTTCCCTAGGAAACAATGAAGTCTCTTGGCCGCCGTATGCGCATTTGTGCGTGTGTGTGCGCGCGCGCGTGTGTGTGTGTGTGTGTGTGTGTGTGTGTGTGTGTGTGTGTGTGTGTGTGTGTGTGTGTGTGTGAGATGGACAGAGAGACAGAGACAGAGACAGAGAGAGAGAGAGAGAGTGACACAGAGAAAGTGAGTGAGAATGTGTACACACTCAAATGTTTTCTCTGTGTGTGTGTGTGTGTGTGTGTGTGTGTGTGTGTGTGTGTGTGTGTGTGTGTGTGTGTGTGTGTGTGTGTGTGTGTGTGTGTGTGTGTGTGTGTGTGTGCGTGTGTGGGTGCGTGGGTGCGTGCGTGCGTGCGTGCTTGCGTGCGTGCGTGTGTGTGTAGTGTACCTTCAAGGAGAGCGGATACTTGTACGGAGTGCGCGAATGTCTTTCAATTCATCAAATAACTTCTCGCTCGATCGAAATCCTGTATGCCTATATTCAGGGCACAACTATCCACAATTCGGCGAAAATCCAAATGCGTTCATGCGGAGAGGGATCCAATTGTGTGAAACCCTCTCAATAATGCTGGCTCCGTGCGGAGAGAGACCCAATTATCAAATCCTCTCAATTCTGTTGGCTGTATGCAACTGCAAGTCGTAGGCCTACACAGAAGCATTT
>JADBJO010001185.1:150000-152500 GCA_016801955.1 Conus betulinus
GGCTCCTTTCCACCACCACCCTTCCCCTTTTTCTTCCTTTATTCCTGAACTGTTTGCTGCTGCGCGCACGCACACACACACACACACACACACACACACACACACACACACACACACACACGCAGAGAAGTTTAAATGTATATACATATATATGTGTGTGTGTGTGTGTGTGTGTGTGTGTGTGTGTGTGTGTGTGTGTGTGTGTGCGTGTGTGTGGACTTAATCTCACGCACACACACACACACACACACATACACACACACACACACACACACACACATGTTATCCCCCTCGTGATCTTTCATCATTTCACCAATTTTTTTTTTTTTTTTTTTTTTGTTATGGATGGCTTGATGTAAAAACGCTGATACATGTGAAAATAAATTTTGACTTTGACACACACAGGATGTCTGTGGACTTATTGTCATAAACACACACACACACACACATGCACATGTATCCTCCTCCCACCCCCATCCCCTCCACCCTTCCACCTGCGCTTCTTTTTACTCATGTGCAAAACACAGCCAGCCAGTCACAACAGACACAAATTATATGCGCATCTATGTAAGAATTCTCATTGTTTATGATCAATGTGGAAAGCCGCCGATTTTGTTGAGGTTATGATGGTTTTAGGACTATAGTTTTACAGTTAACAGTACCAGTAATAGCCAAAATAAAAGTAATGATTTCTTCGCTTGCACCTAAATTTTTCTATTTTTTTGTGGGCCCATGGGAGCAGTACAAAATGGGCACAGTGGTCCTTTTACACCCTTTTCCACATTTACTTCTTCTGGATGTTTGCTTTGTAATAAAAAAAAAAAATGCTCATTTATTTCACATCAATTTTCCATAATCATTTAATCAAATTCAAAGAAATTCAGAAAATACTCATTTTTTTACAACGTCAAAAAAAAAAACAACAACAAAAAAAACTTATGTTGATAAACAAAGCGAAGCAAAAAACACACAAGTTTGATAAATACCTGCTCTCCAGTGGCTTTTTCACACGCTAATTTGACTTTTCCATAGGTTCCTTCGCCGAGGGTTCTGAGAAGTTCAAAACGATGCTTCAAATTGTGCCTCTGGGGATGAACCAACGCTTTTCCCCCACCAAGTGGCCCACTGCTTGAACCTACTGTCCCGTGGGTGGCCGTTGAGGACGCATTGCCGGTGTCATTATCTCGTGTTGGCATGTTTTTCTTGTTGACCATCATCAACGCACCAGCATCGACTGTCGTCTGCTTGTTTTGTCTCTGAGAAGGGCTGGCAACCCCACCCACCCTTTGTTTTCAGAAAAATGCATTAACATCCAATTCAGCAAGCATGTCAGCTCTCACAAACGGAACTTTTTAAAACACATTGCCTGTGATATGCGAGACAAAATAAACGGAGCCCAGAACGACACTTACACCTACACAAATCCGCCAACGCTGTGTTCATGTGACAGTGGTTCACAAAACTTGGGCCGAAATGTCGTCTGCTTTGTCCCACACACAACACCATCGAACAACAGTTCGATTCATTTCTCAAAATAACAGCGCTCACATGCCGTTGTTGAATTATCCGTATCTGGCATAGTTTTGAAAGAGTCGACTGACGGCAACGGTACAGGTGAGCTCGGTGTAGTCGGAGCGAAGCGTGAAAGTAAAGGTGTTTTTTTTGCGGGACCCTGTCCGTTCAGTCTGGCTCGCTGGCGGCTCCGCCATGTTAGGACACCCGACAGACCTACGTCATCATCAGAATATAATCCTACGCTAAATGCTTTTAGAAAATTAAAAAAAATATTCCTTACGATTTTTATAAACACAAATGAAAATTTATAATGTTTATATAATAAATGCTGTTTAAACATTATATAACAAAATATTAGAATTCTTTCTTAATAGCTGGTTTTTAGCTCTGGTATACCCCAGTGTAGGAATATTTAAACATAGTGATGGGGGAAACACCTGCCTGAAAACAAACGTCACTGTGCGATGAAATGAGATTTTGATTGGCTGCTACGTTCATACTCGTTGGGAATTTCCAACGTGACAACTGCATGATATTCGAATGAAAAGCACCGTGAGTATGAGAGAACAGAGCCGAAAAAGCATGCACGGGAGTACCACCTGAACGAGGCAATACTTATATTGTTGAATTCATGTGCATACGGTGAGACTGGCGAGAATGTGTTGTGTGCAAACTTATTTCTTTGTACTCAGGTGTCGAGCGTTTGTGAGGAAAAAGAGATTTGATAATTCAAATCAGATTGGCGACGTCGCTATCGAACATATACGTAGAGTCCAATGCGTGGACCATTCCCGTGCGACAGACATGTTCATCCTTGTTCATTTACAGTGTACTTTCGTCTGCTCGTTCATCCATCCTCAATAAAAAAAAAAATATATATATATATATATATATATATATATATATATATATATATATATATATATATATATATATATATATACCGTTCTTTTAATGAGGAATGCAGAATGCTCGAATTAGCTTA
>JADBJO010001185.1:155000-162500 GCA_016801955.1 Conus betulinus
AAAAACTTGTACCACAAAATTACTACAGCTTCGCAAACCCTGTCGACTCTGCAATTTCAGCAATTAGTACTCAGATGGAAGTTTGATTAGCAGGCATGATCCAATAGCAAACTATGAGAGCACGACTTGTTGACTACAGTAGCGTGATAACTGAATATAATCCTACATTGACAATTCATTTCTTTCTTCCTTTTCTGGATCCAGCAGAATCAACAAATCTAGACAAATCGCGCCCGAGGTTATGTTTGTTATGACGTGCGTTTGAGTTGATCAGGCCACAGTACCTATCGATCCATCCACATCCTCCTCCATCCCTCCTCCTCTTCTCTCTCTCTCTCTCTCTCTCTCTCTCTCATCTCTCTCTCTCTCTCTCTCGCCTCTCTCTCTCTCTCTGTTGTGTGTGTGTGTTGTGTGTGTGTGTGTGTGTGTGTGTGTGTGTGTGTGTGTGTGTGTGTGTGTGTGTGTGGAGGAGAGAGAAACACACACACACACACACACACACACACATGGGGCCACACACACACACACACACACACACAGAGAGAGAGAGAGAGGGAGAGAGAGAGAGAAGAGAGAGAGAGAGAGAATGGCAATGATAGTGACAATGATTCTTTATTTCGTAACAGTAAAAAGTATTGGCTTAGTCAGCCATTTGTTATACTTGCCGTTATTATTCTATAAAAGTAATACTAAATAATACAACATATGCATCAAAACATGATTAGACAAACAAACAACATCAATAAACAGTAAACAGTAGGGTACTTCTTGCTCCCATAGGAAAACCTAACACAGAGTAACTTTTATTCAAGACTGGCAGTAGTAGTGGGGGGGGGAAAAGCCAAAACATCCAAAAAAAAAACAAGCGCAGGCCAACAACCCCTCCGTCATCACAGTAATGACTTGGCAAAGATCTGAATGGGGGGGGGGGGGGGGGGGGGGGGGGGGAGGGGTGGAAGGGGTGGTTGGAAGATGAAGAAAAATGTAAACATAGAATTAAGAAAATGCATTATAAATACGAAAACTCTTCACTAGCTGCATGAGGGAACCATCATAATCCCTCTCGAAGGCAGATCTATTTGTATTGCCTGCTCCTAGGCTTTTGTCCGCTGGATCGGACTCATCTTGTTTGGGTGTATTTTTGTTGCTTGTATCTTAAAGAGATAACTGCCACAATATCAGGGAGATATACTGGATCGTGTTGATACAACTGATTTTTATTTGAAAAAAAAACAGCCAAAATCGGCCATGCTGAAATGGGACATCTGCCGATATACCGCAAACAACATGTCCCTACAGCCCTTGCAGAATCGTAACGAAAACTTGAACACATGAAATGATAACACTACATTTTCGTCAACGTTTTTGTCCTGAAACCACATAAACTTGCTCTTTAGTGAAGTCTGAGTCGAATCCAAAAGATACTTGGTCAGATGTGTTTCGTCATGTCCCGGAGACATGCCCTTTTAACATCTCGCTACTGCTTTCTATTTTACCGGGTCCGATCCAACGTTTCATATTTTTTCAAACTGAGGTGTGTCATTGACACAGTAAATCCACTGATTTAGCGGTTTGGTCAGCATATTTTTTCAAAAACAGAACAAATTTACCGTGCACTGGGCTCATGTCCGATCGACACCACTGACCTTTTGGGGATAAAAATATACCGCACTGCTTGTTTCAGCCATCTGCAATTTGTATCCGTTCGCCGGGTCACGTGTTCTTCAACGGACACAAAACCAGGAGCAGACGATGTCAGAAAGGCGATGAATCAGTAAACGTTTATTCACAGCCACCAATGTTTACCTCGACACAACTGACACTTAGAATCACACATGCGCAAAATATAATGAAAACCATTTCTGATGGCCTCGTGGTGAACACTAACTGCCTTCAAGATATGTGCGAAACACTGCTGAACATGAAAGTGCCAACCGTTACGTAGGCGGCTTCGTTTCCCATCACTTCATTTGAATTTCCGTCAGTTCTGCTGTACTACTGTCCCCACCGAGGAAATGCCAGAAATCACATCTGACACTTACGTTTTACGTGTAAGAAAGTAAAACGATCACAAGCGATACAAATTAGGTTTGGGTTGTTCTTATGCTTAATGACGTTGTGGACCGTGATAGAGGGGGCGTCTCAATGGTCAGTTACTTCAATATTGTAAACTCACAGTCGGTTGTGAATATTGTCCTAAAATTCTAGCATTGTGTTGTTCAAAATGTATCATTTCATGAAAGATGTTATATCATATATGTATAAAGTTGAGTGAAAAGTAAGAGTTTGATATAAGTTAACTGCTATTACTGCTAGAATGACTGATCAAGTCTAAAAATACAGTTTTAATTTGAAATCAGATTCAAGGCGTTCTGTGTTGTTATCATTATCATTATCTTTTTAAATATCTCATTTAACTGAAACTCCTGGAGTAATTTTTCAGTCCATCCATGAGCCACTCCCACCCCCACCACAGAAACACACACACACACACACACACACACACACACACACACACACACACACACACACACACATCATAACACATGTCCTGTCATAATTTGAATGTTTTGTCATGACCCAAATTGGTGATTGAAGACATTTTGAAATGAGAGAGAGAGGAGAGAGAGAATTGAGAGTCATCATGAGAGAGAGAGAGAGAAGTGGAGAGAGAGAGAGAGAGAGAGAGAGAGAGAGAGAGAGAGAGAGAGAGAGATCACGTAGTGTAATAAAAAAAATTGGACAGAATCCACAAAGGGAGATGGAAAGAGAATTAATGTTATAAGGGAGAAAGCAGAAAAGAAACAAAAGTGTAATAAAAGAAATGGAAAGAATCCGCAAAGGGGGATGGAAAAGAGAATTAAACGTTATAAGGAGAAAGCAGAAACGAAACAAAAATATGGCCTAAACTGGATGATTTGTAGCGCTTAAAGATAAAACAAAAAAATAATGATTTTTTTGCTGAATGATATATTGACTACTTATATGTACATTACACGATACAGTTCCCATGAGGCTGTCTTTTCCAATTTGCTTTGTAAACCTTGTAAACTTTTGTGTCAGTGCCAGTCAGACTGTAGCATTGTGCAAAGCTTTCTTGATTGTTTATGAACTGATCTGTTTAAAATTCAGTATCAAGTTGTTCTAATGAGCACTTCTGGTTTTCCGCAAACATGTGTGGACTGCAGTGGCTCATATCACCAAAGCACCTGTATAAGGGGTTCTCCCTTCTATTTTTCATATTTGATCGACTTTAAAAATGAATAACTAAGTATGGTTTGACCATCCTGTTTGCTTTTGAAAACTGATCTTATTCATGTTTTTATTGCATTTATACTTACTGTTGTAAAAAAAATATTATCCACTATTCTTTTTATGTCCATACAGGAAAGTGTTACAACTGACCCTTGTCATTGTTTAAGAATTAAAGGAACAAAAGATACACTGACTATTTGTGCATGCTTACTTTTTTCTTTGAAATGAGCAGGCTGACTTGTTTTATGTTCCTTAGCAGCTGTCGTGGATGATTACATAATACACCATAATGTACAAACAGGAGCTGGTGTCAGACGTGATGACGGACATGAAAACTCTACCTCATTCTTCATTCTTCACTTACAAACTGACAGAACTGCTGACTTTTAACATCATCTTAGGAATATCATCCAGTGTTCCAGAAAGCCCAGTTTTCAACCCTTGGTCTGGCATTGCTGCACCATTACAGACATTTTTCATGTCCAGCAACACAACTGATTTATCACTGGGTGATCTGATATTTTTCATGTCATCAGAAAAAGAAATAATACAAGTTATCTTTTTCATTCTATTTTCATGCATGTGAAAGATGTAACTTTCAAGAATTACAGAAAATTTTTGGGAGAGAGAGAGAGAGAGAGAGAGGATATAAAAACCCGGGCCTAAGAGCATTCAATTCCGGGCAGACATCAATAGCGAGATGTTCAATAATCGTTCTGTTCATAGATGTTATAAAGATAGACAGACAGACAGCAGACAGACAGACAGATAGAGAGATAAATAGAGAGAGAGAGAGAGAGAGAAAGAGAGAGAGAGAGAGAGAGAGAGAGAGAGAGAGATGAAAAGGTGAGAGAAATAAATATTCATATTCAAATCTACCTGCAACAAATACACTAAAACGTGTCTGGTCATTGCTAAATTTGCATCTATACATGAAACATTTAGCAAAAAACGATTATGAAGTCCAAGTCAGTATCTGTTTCACAGTTTAGTACCATTTGTCTGTCCAATTTTATATTCCGCACATCATTACATTTTAATATTATGTTAGAAATAGAGTATTCTAAAATTGTTCCACAAAGTTACAATCCTACGACAAATGAAGAACAGTTTCTTTGTTTCACAAAGAAGTACAGATCCTTATATCTTGATTTTTTGTGTTTTTAAGCGCTGTGTTTTTTAGCAATTATTGTGGGAAACAAATTTATCTGGAACCATTTTAGGGTTTACTTTGCATTTCATAAACTATTATTTTCCAGTTATGGGTAATATCTAATCCTCTATTCTGTGCATACCAACGTTTGGATATCTGTTTGTAATCACACTCAAAACTCGCAAACTGAAAAACAATTATGCCCAGTGACTCTGTTCTGTTTTGCTGTATTTGATCGACTTGTAAACCTTATCAATGCATGTATTTTTAAAGAACTTGTACATATCCATTAGATGAATGAAAAATGAAATTATTGTCTTAGCTTTGTGACTGTGCTCATCTTCTTCGGAGGTGAAAAAAGAACTCACATGCTCACAAAAGTTAATGCACACTGTGTGCATCTTTATCAAGATTCGATGCTTGCAAAGGACACTTTCTTTCTAATTTTTGTAGTGTGGATGTATAAAAGAAATTCTGCCATTCGCTCATGTTACACAGAGACAAAGTATGTAAAGAAAAAAATCTGTATGCCTCTAATGTGTACTTACAGAATAGGTTTGTTTTAGCATTTATGGGCAGAGTCAATACATATATTTCACAGCTGTGTATTGTTTCGATTTCTGGCTTGTTATCTTTTTTTTTTTTTACATTTTTGTGTGTGTGTGTGTGTGTGTGTGTGTGTGTGT
The DNA here is from genome assembly GCA_016801955.1 of Conus betulinus. Classification (NCBI taxonomy): domain Eukaryota; kingdom Metazoa; phylum Mollusca; class Gastropoda; order Neogastropoda; family Conidae; genus Conus; species Conus betulinus. The sequence continues at coordinate 160,095 of JADBJO010001185.1, forward strand.
GTGTGTGTGTGTGTGTGTGTGTGTGTGTGTGTGTGTAATGTTATAATCAGAACTACGTGAACCAATAAATCTGAAAAATTATTGATAAAGCTCCGCCCAAAAAAACGTTGACAATTGAATCACAAGATTCTTGTGATTTATTTGTCAACGTCTTTGGGGCGGAGTTTTATCAATAACTATTCAATTTGTTTTAGATTTCCGCCTGCAGTCGTCTCACTTCGTGACTGGACCCGATAAATTATTATTTCACATAAGACACTGCCAGTCCTCCGTTCTGTATACGATTTATCACTGTTCTTCGATTTATTCAATCTCTTTTCTTATTCCAGACGAATTTGAACTACATCAACTATAGATATTATGTAAAGTTGTCTGGGAGAAGAAGAATGAGGTAGGGTGGATCTGGCAAGAGTATCCACACTGAAAGTGATTTTTGTTTTTAAAGATAGAATCAAAGATTTAAAAACAACAATTTCCCATATTGCAGAAACTGATCCATCCTGGAATAGAAAAAAGTGAACAACATCGTTACTTTTAATAATTTGTCTTTAACATTTAGTGTTTCCTTATCATGAAAAACCCGTTCTTAACCAAATGCCTTCTTGATTCCAGTGGATCTTTAGATGTGAAATTATTTGACTTCAAACGTCCTTTATATACCTAGCCACATTGCACATGTTTTATCTTCATTCATGAACAGACCGAATCTCTGTCCAAATGATCGAATTGATTTTCACAACCCCCTCAACGTGAATCACACTACCCGCTGCAACCATCTGCAACCATGTGAGTATCATTCTGTCCCCCAGACTACGTTCTTTTGGTCCCTAATGTGTCCTGCCCCCCCTGCTCTCTCTCTCTCTCTCTCTCTCTCTTGTATTATATTGTTCTTCTCATATAGGGATGTAAATATTCTCACCTGGTCCATACCCTTGTCCATGGTGTACTCTACCACCTTATGCACACACTCAATGAATTCTTCTTTAACTGCATTCTTCCACATACCAGCATTCACACACATTCCTACATAATTGCCTGGCAAACAACCGACATGTTGCTACTCTACCACCTTATTCACACCCAAAATCAGTTCCCCTCTAACTGCAATCTTCCACATATCAGCATTTACACACATTCCTACATAATAGCCTTGCAAACAACCGACAACAAACTCTCCCAAATGGGAAGATGATTCACGACAACTTCGGGGTCACTTTCACACAGTCATTGTCTTATAGAAAGCGAAGGCAACGTCATGTGTACGCATTCCAACCAGCCTGACATTAACCTCAACACAGTGCCTTACAGCAATACCAACTGAACAAGCAAAAGGCTCCTGTTCTTAGAGTGAATGGGTTCGGTCTGTTTACTAAAGAACGTCAGCTGACTGAGCCGCAAACGCCCACTTAGTGCTCTGAGTTGGATAATTTGTCTCTCTCTTTCACCATCTGAGGGAAAAGTTCGAACTCCCTCGATCGTCACAGCCTTCGCTGACAACTGTCACCTGACAATTTTTTACCCGAGAACTTCGACTTCCTTCACCAGGTTCGAATATCTGCGCTAGGTAGGGGCGCTGCTGCTAACTGGCCACCTGCCCACCTCTCCGCTACGCTGTAAATTCTTGTCCTTTATGAGAGATTTCGCTCCCTTGACACTTTGGTTTTAGAGGAAAGAAAAACATGTACTCGAATCTGTCGGAGAGGATTCAATATACGCCAGATGAATTTTCTACACTGTATATTTATTTATCTCCATGCACCAGTTAAATTTAAGGATTACATCACATCTTCGGTCTGTTCCTTTGCCTTCGGATTTTTGTTATATGTGCTTATGGTCATACTAATCTAAACATGGATCAAACACTTAATTGCAGTCCCCTCTCATAATTATACTTGCAAAGCCTGTTTCGTTTACAAAGCATTCTAATTCATAATACTCTGGATTGCTCCGGTTTGGAGCATTGACATTACCCAAAAGTAGGTTTCTCTTTCCATCGTTTTTACTGGAATGAATGTAACGTTACCCTATCTGTCTTTATAAACGTCATTCACGAGACAATCAAAATCATCATCGAATAACACAGTCACTCTTCATCGACTGGAGCTGAGGCGGAAGAAAAAGACATGTGTAGCTAGTCTTTGCTTTCATCTTTCTCTCTCTTACATATGCATAGCAGGATCCGTAGAGGATCAGACAGAAAAGAAAAAAAATTATGTGGCCGTATCATTTAGTTTTCATGTTCACACAATCTGATGCCAATGTTTTACTGGTTTGTGTTCTGAAAGACTGACTCGTGCATACAAACTGATTCTACATCTGATACTTTTATTACATAGAACTGCACTAAAATGGTTTCATCCTATAAAACTAAAAGTGGTTTTCTGGGAATGTTAGGAGATCCATATC
>JADBJO010001185.1:175000-185000 GCA_016801955.1 Conus betulinus
TCAAACACCCACACACACTGTACAGACACCGATATATACACCCTGTCAACACCCACCCCCACACTGTAAAGACACCACACCTGTCAACACCCACACACACTGTACAGACACCGATATAACACCCTGTCAACACCCCCACCCACACTGTAAAGACACCGATATACACCCTGTCAACACACCACCCCACACTGTAAAGACACCTATATATACCCTGTCAACACCCACACACACTGTACAGACACCGATATACACCCTGTCAACACCCACCCACACTGTACAGACACCGATATACACCCTGTCAACACCCACACACACTGTACAGACACCGATATACACCATGTCAACCACCCACACTGTACAGACACCGATACACACCCTGTCAACACCCACCACACTGTACAGACACCGATATACACCATGTCAACACCCACACACACTGTACAGACACCGATATACACCATGTCAACCACCCACACTGTACAGACACCGATACATACCTTGTCAACACACACACACACTGTACAGACACCGATACACACCCTGTCAACACCCACACACACTGTACAGATACCGATACACACCCTGTCAACAACCCACACACACTATAGAGACAACAATACACACCCTGTCAACACCCCCACATACTGTACAGCCACTAATACACACCCTGTCAACACCCACACACACTGTACAAACACAAATACACACCCTGTAAACACCCACACACACTGTACAGACACTGATACACACCCTGTCAACACCAACACTATACATATCTATACAGTCAACACCGACACAAACTGAGAGCATATCTATGCTGTCAACACACACACACACACACACACACACACACACACACACACACACACACACACACTGTATACATATCTATATACTGTCAACACCGGCACACACTGTATACGAATATGTACTGTCGACACCCCCACACACTGTATGCATATGTATCTTTTCAACACCGAAAAACACATATGTATCTATACTGTCAACGGCGACACACACTGTATACATAACTGCTGTCAACACCGACACATGCTGTGTATATATATATATATATATATATATATATATATATATATATATATATATATAGATATAGATAGATATATATATATATATATATATATATATATAGATATATATATATATTTATATGAATAATTAAGTAGTGGGTGAAAATAAGTGTAGGTTAACAATTCTTCCATCATTATAGAAATGATTTGGCAAAGGTTGGGGGGGGGGGGGGGGGTGATGTATATTATAAAATAAAAACCCTTCACTAGCTACATGAGGGAACCATCGCAATCCCTCTTGAAGGCAGATCTTTATGTATCGCCTGCTCCTAGGCCTTTCGTCCGCTGGATCGGAACTCATCAGGGAGACACGGCTGATTGTGTCTGTGCTCTTGGCGTCAAATAGAGACACACCACAGTCCGTAATTCTGTGGTGTTCTCACCACCCAAGGGTTCAAAGAAGAATCCAACAGCACCCCCAAAGCAGCCAGCGACAGGTAGTAGAATAAAGTGAAACGAAAGTGTGGAGAGGTAAAAAGAGTTGCTGAAAATTTCAAAACATTATGCAAACAGTATAAAATGTAGGGAATAATCTTTGAGCCTGTGCTTGAGATCCATGTATGTACATATATATATATATATATATATATATATATATATATATATATGTATATATATATATGTGTGTGTGTGTGTGTGTGTGTGTGTGTGTGTGTGTGTGTGTGTGTGTGTACACACACACACACACACACACATACATACATATATATATATACTGTATACCGAAACACACTGTATATATATCTATGTCATCAACATCGACACACACTGTATACATATCTATGTCATCAACATCGACACACATTGTATATATATCTATACTGTGAACACCGACACACACTGCATACATACATATATATGTACCGTCAACACCGACCCTATGACACCGTAGGAAATACTTACGTTGGGCAAGGATTGGAAAAGCGGTCCGATGAAGAGAACGCAGAAGAGGACGACCAGGGAAGACACCAGACTCGCTACCTGTCAACAGAATGAACGCTGTGCCAAGGCTTAGTGCGGGCCAAGGGTCTGTTAACCTGTTCATTCGCCCACATTGTGCCTAATGTTGCTCTGCTGGGGTGGGTGATTTTTACAAAGAACGAATCGTTTACGTACAGACGAAACTTTGGACAGTTGATCGCCACGACCACGTTTGTCTCATTTTCGTGTGTGTGTGTGTGTGTGTGTGTGTGTGTGTGTGTGTGTGTGTGTATGTGTGTGTGTGTGTGTGTGTGTGTGTGTGTGTGTGTTCTCGATCTTCCAATTTGGTTTCTCTTTAGTCTTTTTTTTTTTTTAGTTTTTTTTTTTTTTTTTTTCTTTCAGAGTAGGTTATATACCAGGCATTTGATTGAAGCCCTAGAGGTAAAGCTGTATTTCCTTCAAAGCCAGAGACTGTACTCATTAGCACAGTTGGGTTGTTGTGAAATGTTGAAAAAAAATGACGGAATGCTGACTATACCACTGTGTAAATGTCAGGGAATGAGGGTTTAATCCTGGGGGAGGGGATGTAGCTGGGAATGGGAGTGGGGCAGTCAGAAGAGGAGGTTGGGGGACGGGGGCATTTTCTGACTCTAGCGTTGAACACACACATTTTCTCTTCCAGGATTTAAAAGTTTTTTCTTATATCCTTTCAACTATCATGATATCAGCTAGATGATCCAATATAGTACTTTTACCTAAAAAAAAAGCCAGCATTATTTAGATGGATACACAGATAGATAGATAGACAGACAGACAGATAGATAGATAGATAGATAGATAGATAGATAGATAGATAGATAGATAGATAGATAGATAGATAGATAGATAGATAGATAGACAGACAGACAGACAGACAGAGATAGATAGATAGATGGAAAGACAGACAGATAGACAAATAGATAGATAGATAGATAGATAGATAGAGACAGACAGACAGACAGAGAGACAAAGTGATAGAGAGATAAAGAGAGATAGACAGACAAGAGAGAGAGAGAGAGAGAGAGAGAGACAGACAGACAGACAGACAGACAGACAGACGACAGACAGATATATAGTTAGATAGATAGGTCGATAGATAGATCGATAGACAGATCGATAGAAAGAAACAAAGATAGATAGATAGATAGATAGATAGATAGATAGAGATAGAGAGACAGATAGATAGTTATATAGATAGATCGATCGATAGACAGATAGATAGATGGATAGATAGATAGATAGGACCATAATTATTGGTTAAACGACACTGTACAATGGACAGCTAGAGTCCACTTTAAACAGACTGTACAATTTTCACCAACTAGTCGTCAGGTCAGAACTACAAAAAAAACGGGCATGCCATAAACTGCGGCCCCAGAAAAAAAAAAAAAGTGTCAGAGTGTCCAGAACAAAAATAGGAAGTGGGTTCCACAATGTCAAAACAAAAAAAAAAAAAAAAAAAAAAAAAAAAAAAAAAAAGACAACAGTAACGAAAGACGTATTTTTTCTCTGTAAAAAATCGGACAGTCAAAGAAAAGTGGTAGAAAAGTGAAAATTACGAGCACAGAACTTTCGAACTGCAGGGGAGGTGTTTGTACTGAAAGAATCCTCACAATGTCTCTTTTTAAAAAAAAAATGCAGCAGCCGAAGAAGCCAGAAAAGAGGAAAATACAAGCACCGAATATTCAAAATTACATAGGAAGCGCTTGTACTGAAAAAATCCACGCATTTTCTCTTTAAAAAAAAGTCGAGGAAAGTGGTCGAAAACAACTGGAAATTTCGAGCACAGAACTTTCAAAACTACGGGGGAGGTGTTTGCACTGAAAGAATCCACGCATTTTCTCTTTCTCATAAAAAAAAAGGGAAAAAAACCGAAAGTAGGCAAAGAGAGTGGTAGAAAAAAAAAGTAAACATTTAGAGCACTGAAGTTTCAAAAGTACAGGGGAGGTGCATTTGCACTGAAAGAATCCATGTAGGTTTTGTCTTTTTCATGTAAAAAAAAAAAAAAAAAAAAAAAAAAAAAAAAAGAGAGCAGAGCAGTAAAAAAAGAAAATTTCGAGCACAGAATTTTCAAAGGTACATGGAAAGTGTTCGTACTGAAAGAATCCCCACATTTTCTCTTAAAAAAAACAAAAAAAAAAAAAAGACGACGAGAGAGTGGTAGAACAAAAAAGAAAATTACGAAAGACAGAACTTTCAAACGACAGGGGAGGTATTTATACTGAAAGTATCCTCGCACTTCCTCTTATAAGAAAAAGCAGGCTAAGAGAGTGGCAGAAGAAAAGGAAATTACGAGCACAGAACTTTCAAATTACGAAAGTGGGAACTTTCAAACGACAGGGGGGTCGGTATTTATACTGAAAGAATCCTCGCATTTTCTCTTTATAAGAAGAGAGAGAGAGAGAGAGAGAGAGAGAAGAGAGAGACAGAGAGATCCAGAAGAGAGAGAGGAGAGAGAGATAGAGAGAGAGAGCACAGAACATTTTCTCTTTTACGGAGAGAGAGAGAGAAGAGACCTAATGAAGGGGTGTGTGAACACACAAGTACAATAGTTACATGAAATCAGATTACGGAACGAAACAAGAATAATTCAAGGGCGATTTCAAGAAAAACAAAGAAAAATTCTTAACAACTGCTGCAGAAGTAGATGAACAAAGTAGGCTCAGTTTAAACAAGGATGGCTGTCTGTAATATTTAGGCTTAATAAACTTTTCTCTGATGCTTATGAGAGCTGGACAGGACAGGACGAAGTGTAATTCTGTTTCAATTGATTTTTTACATAAAGGACAAAGCATATATCATAATCATTACATATGCGATATCTAAAATAATGAGTGGCCAATGCAGATATTCCTAGCCTGAATTTTGCTGTTACATGTTTTAGGTGCCTGTCCATATCTAAGGTTAAGTACGTTTTCAAGTCATGAACATCACAAAAGTTCCTGTAGAAATCAAATCTGCCACTGTTATGAATATGATCAGTCCATTTCTGCCATCTGCAGTCAACCAACCGTTGACGGAAAACACATAAAAACTCTTTAGTATTACCAACCCCTTGATTCAGCCAAACAAAACAAATCCAAATCCGTATTCAAATAGACAAAGGCGCGCACTTTGGACACCCAGTTACTTTTGCCTTTAGCATCTAAGTCATACAACATATTGTACGCCTTACGAGGAATTCTAAAGTCTTCCATTTGTAACAGTTTCAACCAGTAGCGGATACATCTGACAGCTGAAGTAATGTAAATGGGAAATCGATTAGTTTTCACCGTAAATTAGATCATTTGGAGTCCGTCTATCTACACCAAGAAACCTTTTCAGAGCAAATATTTGAACAGATTCACAACAATAGATAGCCGCTTTTTCGAGCCCCCATAGCTCAGAGCCGTACTGTACAATCGGTTGAACCTGAGAATCAAATAGCTTTATAAATAACATGAATGAAGAATTATTAAGAACATGTAACTTTTTCATGATACAAAGCATAACATTTTTCGCTTTACTCGAAAGGTCTTTGCATGCGCCAACAAAACTCAAGCGTTGAGAATAATATTCCTAAATATTTATATGCATTGACAACTGGCATAGGAGTACCATCGTATACCCACCTTTCCCTTACACTTAAATAACCCACTTTACGAAATACTATGATATTACTTTTTTCCATGTTAACTTTTCAACTGCAAAGATCTAGCGGCACGTTGCAAGCTATTCAATTGTGTTTGCAACCCTATAACAGTTTCGGACATCAAAACAACATCGTCGGCCAACAGAAGGATAAACAATTCAAAAGCGTCGAGCGATAATAAAGCACCATGTTTACCATTGTTGATTACATCAAGAGCTAACTCATTAATAAACAAAGAAAATAAGATAGGGCTGCATGCATGTCCCTGCTTGACTCCTCTAGAACAATTAATATAGTCAGTAAGTTTCGCTCCACAACGGACTCTGGTTCTTACTCTATCATACATACTTCTAATACATCTATGGAGTTTACCTTTAATACCATTTTTTTGTCAAAATGGGCCAGAGGAGATTTTTCTATTAATGGAGTCAAACGCTTTCTCGAAATCTATAAAAGCTACGTATAACTTCCTATTGTAAGAAAACTGCTTCTGCACAAGTGCAAGCAATGTAAACATGTGATCAATTGTTGAGTAACCCTTCTTGAAGCCTGCTTGATAATCACCTGTGATATTATTTTCCTCTATCCATTCTTGCAGTCGGTTATTAATAATTGTCCCAAAGATTTTTTACTACTAATATCACTTATAGAGATCCCTCTGTAATTGTTGGGGTTATTAACATCACCTTTTTTTAAAAATTGGCAAAATAACTGGTTCAATCCAGTTTTCTGGAAACGTACCTTTATCAAATAATATATTAAACAATTTCAGAAAGAAATGCATTACCTGATCAGAAGCATGTTTAAATAGTTCACCAATAATGCCGTCAGGGCCAGCCGCTTTGCGATTTTTCAAATTTCTACACGCTAATACTACTTCGTCTTGTGTAATTGGTCGATTCATGTAACTGTCATTGTTGGCATCAAGTGTTTGGTCAACACATACGTTACTAACATCAGACTCTAGAAGAGTCTGGAAATGTTGAAACCATGTCTCAATACGGATGTTATTCCTGGGCTGTTTTCTTTTGAAAGAAATCCTCTGAATAGTATCCCAAATTCCTTTTGACAGTTTATAGATGATACAAGTTTTGAACTAAAGAATTGTTGAAGTCTTTCTCTTTTCTCTTCAGTAAATGTTTATATTTTCGCCTAGCAACTGAGTAAGCATTTTTATCCTCTGTCTTTAAAGTGCGACGACTAATACGAAAGTAACCTCCTGGCTTTTCTTTTACTAGCATCACATTCTTTATCATACTAGTCACAGGGTACTTTGTTACTATTAATATATATACACTTCCTCATGCAGTCTGCACTTTCTTTCATGCCATCATTAAACATGTTTAGCGCATAATTTATATCCACATCTAATAAAGTTATAGCAACATCTATCTTTGTACGAATTTCATCATCACTACATAATGTACTACGAAACAAACTAGCGTGTTCATCATTCCAGACGAGTTTTTTTCTATAACATGTTTTTCTATCTTATTACAGGCATGTACAGTATTTTCTTTAGGAAAAGCAATAGAAAGCGACACAGGTAAATGGTCAGAATCTATGCGTTCTAAAAACATTAAGCATACACGAATCATACAAAAGAGCAAAAAGTTCTTTTAGAAAATATGAAATAATCGACAACACTGGCACCATTTTCAGACATGTATGTATAGCGACCTTCAAGGTCACCTTTACACACGCCATTGAGAATGCACAAATCTACAGCAGTGCATAAATTTAGTAGCAACTTACCACAATTATTCAATGTACAGTCTTCGGAGTGTCGATTAATACTGAGAGGCCGGCTATGGAAATATTTCATCAAGAACATCGTTCACAGATACACCTTGTGAAATGTTAGAGGTTCTGCTGTTGAGGTCACCATTTAATATCACATAAACATCCCTAGGTAACAATAAATCAACGAGACATTCTTCAAGTAAATTAATTCCATTATCAACATCAAAATGGGCCTAAAAAGGTGAACCTTCTGGAGGTATATAGGAACAAAAGTACAAAACATCCTTATCTATTCCAATAATCTTTTATCGATCAAGAACACACAGAAGTTTGAATAATTAACGTCGATGATTTTAACGAAGGGAGACAATTCTTTTCTGAATAAACAAATCAATCACTCCGCCTGAACGCCTCCCTTGTTTAGAAAATTTTACAGCAGATTTACAAAAGACTTCATAACCAACAAACATATCAGCACGACATTCATCCATAAATGTTTCAATCAAACATATGAAATCAAACTTGTAAATAAACCACATAAAATCACAGTCATTTAGTTTAGAAATTAAGCCATTCACATTCCACGACAGGAAAGAAAAGGGTTTCTTTACATCTGTACACGCTGTGCTGTTCACTTTTTTTGCACGTGTTTTTCACAGTTTGTTCGGACTCTCCTCTCTGACCCACAAAAAACGGTTCACCGTTGACACTGCCACAAGTGACAGGCGATTTTACCGGCGTAGCGTTTTTGTCAGTTCCTTCTTCTGCCACACAGGTGTAGGTCAAATGTTCATCAAGTGGCCGACCACCCCCCTATCTGGATTCAACTAATCTGCTTTGGTCGTCGAGGAAATACTTTGTCCCGTCAATGAGGAGATGATCAAAGATCATCGTCGCTCTTTTGCCTTCTGACCTTGCTTTCTTCAGATGGGGGGAAAGACCACGCCTTATTTCTCTAACACGAGAGGAGAAATCCTCGCCCACAAAGATATTACTCCCTTTTAATTTTCTCTTTGCTCTTAATTTTCGTTTTGTCTTTGTAAAATGAACATCGATCGATGATGGGAGAATCAGGTTTGGCATTTAATCTATGTACCCGATCAAACTCAATGTCCCGTGTCAAATCTAACTTATCAGTTAATAGATCATGTATTTTACCTCCACATTGTTCGCTAGTTTCATTTTGATCTCTCGGGATACCATAGAAAATATGGTTATTTCGTTTTGATCTTCCTTCTAAATCATCCGCCTTTCTTTCTAATTTTTCAAGAGAGAGAGAGAGAGAGAGAGAGAGAGAGAGAGAGAGAGAGAGAGAGAGAGAGAGAGAGAAAAAAGAATTCAATGAAAGTAGTAGAAAAAAAAAAAAGGAAACTAAGAGCACAGAACTTCCAAAACTGCTGTTTGCACTGACAGAATCCCCGGTGTCCCCTACTAGGATTATGTTTGGTAGTGTTGTCACACATTTTTTGTTCTTTTGACTCACCTGGGTTCGTCCCCCAACTTCCTCCTGCACCACGGACCGTGAGAGAGTGACCGAACAGCCGACGCAAGAGACTAGAGGACCTAGCACGTTGGCCATCCCCTGCGCAAGCAGCTCCTGAAACAGAAAAAGGGTGTGTCGAAAGAAGGCTGGCTCATAAACGTAATAAAACAAGACATGGAACCAAGTAGCATCGATTGAAATGGGTGGGCGTTTGAGACTGAAAATGCCAAGATCTCCATCGACCAATCAGAAGCTTTGCTCTTTTTGGTGCTCGGGCAATATACCTATTTCGCAAAGATTTCCTTCGTTGATCTCTTAGGCCTTTCAGACAACGTCCAACTTATTCACATTATTTATGATAATGAAGATTTTAAACCGTGGATGTCTTCTTGTTTGTTCTGCAAGATCTGTGTTGGCACGTCTGCAAACAATTTGGTTTTGTGAGTAGCATTCGTTTCGAGTTAAGGGCGTGTAATTCTTTCATCATGGGAGCAAGAGTCATCCAAATGCAGTTTTGTTCACTACTTTCCGATTGGAAGAAGAAAGCTAGTCGTTTACCTGTTGATTTTTCGACCAGAAGCTAGACAGGTTATTATTGTCATTGTTATTATTCCCATTATTATTATTATTATTATCATCATCATTATCATTATTAATAATAATACTTATATTGCGCCTATCCTCGGTAGAGACCAAGCTCTTTGCGCTTTACAATCCACACTCGTTTACACAACGAGCTGCCTACCTGGGTAGTGCCGACTGAAGAGCTTCCAGCTGGCGCTTCATTCAGTCGTTTCCCGTGTCATCCAGTCAATATCGTTCAGCATCGTTCACTCAGTTTCCTTCCTTACTTCATTCATTCTTTCCATTTCTCACGCAGGGTGCGTGCTATGTGCAACGTGTCATCCATACAACGGCCAAACTGGCCTTTTCTTCGGAAAGTTGGTGATGGGATTTTATGTGCGTGAAAAGATGTTATGCGTGCGTTCACACACGGAACCTCGGTTTACCGTCTCATTCGAAGGACTGAGAAACCGAAACAAACGCATTAACGCAATGAAAAGAAGAAAGAAACACAGAAAAATTGGGATA
>JADBJO010001185.1:192500-205000 GCA_016801955.1 Conus betulinus
TTTATCCTCATCTCCTACTTTCTAATCGTTCTTCTCAACCATTAATTCATTTAAAACTTTTCACAGTATGAATGTCGAAAGCATCAAAATTTTGTTAGAAAATCGGGGCTGCCGGGGTATGGAGTGGGGACAGGTGTTTCATTTTTTTTTAATTTTCTGTGTCTGTTTGTTGTTGTTGTTGTTGTTGTTGTTTTTGTCGTCTTCTTTGTTGTCGTCTTATGGCCTTTACTTTGCGTTTTCATACAACATAGCAGAACAGCAGGATCAACTGGAAGATTAGGAACTGCCTACAATCTTCATCTTTTCAAAAATAAAGTTTCCCATTCTCGTGCTCGCGTCTTGACGCCAAACGAGAAGGATTTCATTGCAGTATGAAGCACGCCTTCAATCATACCCATCTTGTGTGCTTTATTTTAACCTTAGAATATGTTTCTGTACCCTTCAACACTTGAAGGACAATTTCCTTGGCACTACATGCGACCCTTGTATGTTTCCACATGTGACAAACCTGCGATGGCTGCCTAAAATATCACATAGATAATATAAACTGCATCTCTCGTCAAACATGCTTTTTATGTAATACACCACAGTGGACTTACATAAAAACAAAAGGCAACTTTAAACAGCAAGATCAGAATCAGAAAAAAACACATCATTTATTGATACATAGTCCGGTTAGGTAGCTACTTTAATTAGATGTTGGCGGTCTTGATTATCTGTACACACCCACACCTGCAAATACATGCAAGCACGTAAGCACGCACACATGCATGCACATACATAACGTTAAAACACACGCTCTCTCTCTCTCCCCCTCTCTCTCTCTCTCTCTGTCTCTCTCTCTCTCTTGTCTAATATCACATAACTTTGTGAGGAAAAGTACTTACATAAAACAGCTTGAAGACACCAAAATGCTGAAGGTAAGGCAGCCCGAAGATGGAGTAGAGCTGACTGATCAGTACGTGGAGGCTGACCGCCATAAGAAAGCCGCTGATCAGGGCATCGGACATGAAACTGGCCACTCGACCCGCGCGGGCCACGCCCAGTACAACCTGAACACAAAGGACACAGCTCGAGAAAAATGGCCAGCTTCCAAACGCCAGTACCAACAAAGAGTTTTTTACTGTTTTATAATTCTCTAACAAAACAAACTCGCCACCCTTTCTTCTTTGTTGCACATTCTTCACTTTAAAACTGACAAAGAAAACAGCGTGTCATTCATAGTCCGTTTCTTACACTGACTAAGGTAAATTTACCTCAAACATCAATGATTTCCGGCGAAATCTCGCAAGAAACAGCACTGGGGGTCCGAACTTACACCACATTCAGAGTATTAGATTCTGATGACCTCCAGCATAGATCGATGCAATGCGTCTCCCTCTCGTCGATATCTTCTCCAGGGGAATTGATGTTCCATGCTGCATTCAGCTCTGTACGCAAGTGTCCAAAGTCTGTGGCTGGGGGGGGGGGGGGGATGCGCACCTGCCGATAAAGACGATCCTATTGGAATTCTCTGGGACTGAGATATGGAGACATGCGGTCAGAAGGCACTCTCATTTACCACGTCAGTCTGTCTTCAAATGTAGCACATTACTCCCTTTTTCCAGTCTCCGTCGATTAGGCCTTGTATGTAATGTTTGCAGTGACGTCACCCTGAACAAATAGAGGCATATAATCTCATGCTGGACGTGAAAACAAATGGCGGTAACTCGGACTGGAAAATCTTTCCTCTTGTTTATGCTCTTGTTCTTGTTTACTTGTTTATGCACGAAGTACATTTCATTCACTGCATGCTGCCGAATAACAATACTAAAATGTGATAGGAGCAGTGCGATTACGACGAGAAACACACACACACACACACACACACACACACATGGATGCTCAAGATGGCGGATGTGTTGCAAGTCCAGTTTCATTTGGTTCGACATCAAATTTTGGAAAATTATGTTCTAAAGATGACCAGGTCATGTCTAAGATTGAAAACTGGTGAACGTAAGTCCTCCTCGATGTTTTCGAACGTAAAATCAAAATCGAAAGCCATTCAAACTGTTAGCTGGGAAGAAAAATGTTTTGAGACGACTGACGACCGTTTGAAGCCCCATTTGGTGACAAGAATGACAGTGGACAAGACAAACGACTCTACGAAAGACCCTACGCTTGAAAAGATCAACAGACTAGAAGAGGTGATTCTTACACTGTATGAAAGATATCTACGCTTGAGTCAGTCGTTCAGAAGCAAAATGTTTTGATCAAATCAATGAGAAGTAGTGATGTGAATCGGAAAAGTTCTGGAATACAAACAGAGGATCAGTCTTACCCATCTTATGCTGATGCTGTTCGATGTGGGTCACCCGCACAAGGGTCTTCAAAGACACCTGTCTGTGCTGCATCTCAGGATGGGCCTAAAGTGTATGCCAGGACAGATGGAGAGGAAAGGGTAAAAAAAAAAACACACCAGCCAAGAAGAATGTTCCAATCAAGCAAAAAAGGAAAATGACGTCAAGTCCAATGACGCTGGAAAGATGACGCGAAATTGGGGGTGGAGAACTCAGGACAAAGTACTCCAGAACAAGGAACATTCTGACTCCCCCAGTGTTTTGATTACTAGTGATTCTACTTTCAATAAGATTGATTCAGTCCGACTGGGGATGGCCTATGGTCTTCAAGTTGCACCCCGAAAGGCTTTTGTTATTGATGACATCCAAACAGTAACTGAACAGGCTAGGGAAGATCTGTCTCCTGATCCAGAGTGCGTAGTTTTGCACGTGGGGATAAACGACCTTAAAGGAACAGAAGCAGTTGAAAGCGGAAGAAAAATGGTGTCTGCCATATAGACTGTCAAGGATGCGTTCCCCAAAGCCAAAATAGTTTTCAGTAAGGCTCTTCCGGTTAGACTAGAGAGACTGGAGCAAAGCGCGTGGTATACAATGTTCATGTATACTCCGTGTGCATTGAAAACAAAATCAAAAACGTTTCTTTCGTGGGGTATGACGCTGTCAGTCAGGTGAGACATTATCAGGATCTCCTTCACCCCAGTCACGAAGGGGCGCGCGTTGATGGCAGGCTTCCTTGGGCGACATCTCCATAATCTCTTCTGGGAGCGGCCAAAACGCAGACAGACGCGGGGAAAGTTCTTTGGCAGAGGATGGTCGCGCCCCCGTCCTGCCTCCTCCTAATGGCCGATGGTTCCCCCCATGGGTTGTCAAAAAATGATTCAATGAATATTGAACTTGAAGATTAACTCTTATGAAGCAACAATGTAATGGGTGTTTCAAAATTTTACAGTGGAATGCACGATCTATTTCCACTAACCTACCATCATTCGAAAATCATGTTCTGCAGGGAAATTATTGTGTGCTAGCCCTTCAGTCTCTCAATGTTGAAAAACAGAAGCTTCCCAATATAAAGGATTTTTATTATCCTCCACTTTTTACCATTAACAGGTTAAATGAAAAAGTTCAATGCGCATTATATATAAGGTGTGGTTTTGAATATTCAAATATTTTTCCGTGGCCAGTACCAAATGATAAAGAAGGATGTTTTGCTGTCGGTGCTGCAGTTAAAGTGAATGATAGCTCAATCTATAACATATTATTAGTGTATTACCCATCCGGTCCAAAGGAGGACAATACAGATTGGCTTAAAAATACGGATTTCTCTAAGAAAAAATGGATAGTTTTGGGTGATTTTAATGTCCATGCCCCTTTCTGGGATACAAACAGCTCTAAAGTAACATGTAATAGGTTTGTTGAAAATGTTGTAGATTCGGAGTTAATATTATTGAATGATGGTCGCCTTACAAGAATTCCTGATGTCTCAGCTCATATTCAAGTTAAAGGAGATTGGAATTTGTGGCAAATTGTATGGATATATTAAAGCCTTTTTGAAGGATAGACACATGTGTACAAAAATTGGCAATACCTACTCATCTTTCAGAAGTATAGATATGGGGATTCCACAAGGTTCAATCATTGCTCCAATTTTATTCTCCATTTTTGTTTATGATCTTCCAAAACTTTTGTCTAAGAACACACATGTGGTTCAATACGCTGATGATATTGCAATATGGATAAACACAGTTTAAGAAAAAGTTCGAATAAGAGGATTATCAGTCACGTGCAGACAATTTATCAACAGGAACTAAACAATTATCAAATTATATCAAAAGAAAATGGTTTAAAATTCTCAGGTGAAAAAACATGTTTGCTGCTATTTAATAATGGTGAAAATCCTCCATATTACCCATTTTGAAATCAGAGGATAATTTCTTGAAATATCAAAACTGTGTTAAATTTTTAGGAGTCTTTTTGACAACAAAACTTAGCTGGAAAAAGCATATAGAACATTTATTAACCAAGGCAAGAAAAAAATTAAACTTTTTAAAAATAATCGACTATCAGCCTTGGGGCAAGACACGAAAACTTTATTGCATTTGTCTACTTCTTTAGTTCGATCCAAATTAAAGTATAGCCAAGAAGTATATTATTCTGCTCCAAAACATCTGTTAAAAAAAGCTGCAAAGTCTGGATAGCAAAGCAGTGAAACTGGCCTTAGGTGTACCAGTTCATGCAAATACTATCAAAAGTTATCAAGCTGCAGAGGTTTTACCTTTTCTAGAACAACGGCTCTTAGACGTATCAAAATATGTGATTAGAAGTCTGTCAGTTAAGAACTCAGTTACAGTAGAACTACTGATGGATTTGAACAAAGACTATCCCAAACGAGCTAGAAATATTCTATATTTACAATCAATTTGAAATTACGCGTATAAGCTTATGTCTGATTGTAACATTGATTTATCAACAGTTTCTGAAGATCCCATCACGCTTAAGATTCCCCCTTGGGAGCATTTGTGTGGAAATCTTAATTATAATTACACAAGTGTTTCTAAAACTGAAAACGTTAATCTTTTGGTTAGTGAGGTCAGAGTTCATCTTGACAATTTTTATAGCAATCACCTGAAAATTTACACTGATGGCTCAGTCCTAGATAACATTGGTAGTGGTTCTGGTTTTGTCATTCCTGCCTAAATGTGAAAAAAGAATTATCATCTTGGCAAAGGATTTTCCATATTTACAGCAGAATTATATGCAATAATGATGGCTTTGAGCTACATTTATGATGCTCCCATGCCTTTTCACAATATTCTCATATGTGTTGATTCAAAATCTGTCTTGCAGTCTCTGGAACATTGGGATGGTAAGGCTCGGAAAGATTTACTTTTTGATATTCATCACCTCATACACTGTTTAAGGATTCATGGAATATGTATTGACTTTTGCTGGGTTCCCTCTCATAGTGGGTTGAAATGGAATGAAGCAGCAGACATACTTGCTAAAACTGGAGCTAAACATTGCCTCGATCGTAATTCATTATCTTCACTGAAAACATCTTCGTCAGAAATGTTGCTAAAGTTAGAAAAATTGTGTTTATAACAGAAATTGTGGAGAAAATCTCAAATATATAAATACTTGTCCTCGTCACATTTCCAAGATAGTAACAAAACTCAAATTAAATGCATGGAACACAAAATATTCTTGCCATGTTTTTTGTACTTGTGGTAATCCTATTTCAGTGCATCATTTGTTGAGAGAATGTTCTGTCTTAACTCCAGTTTATAAAGAAAATTCTATTGATATCAACGTCCAAGATATCAGTCAAATATTGTCCAGCCTTCTGTCATAAACATTGCTACTATTATCGCACAATCTAAAATTGCCAAGCTGCTTCGATGCGTGTTTATTTTTACCATTAATTCAAAAAGTTATTGTTGTTTTTTTTTCTTTGAGCTTAAGCTTTGTTAGTTGGAGATGACGTTTTATATTTATTTTTCGTCTAATATCATCAATGTTGAACAGACGTTAAATAAACCACTGAACTGAACACACACACACACACACACACACACACACACACACACACACACACACTTCCCGCCTCCCAACTGTTGTCCCATGTTTTCTTTTCTAATGCAGTTTCTCCTCCTGTCCCCCCAACCCCTCGGGACCTTCAAGATGACAGTATACATGATACTATTCTTTGGGAATAGATCACATCTAGAAGACAGAGACAATCGGCATGGATCTACACCTGAAAGATGCATAGAGACAATCAGCCTTTGGCTCGATTATGTTTGCTGAATGATTCATTTTAAACTGCTGGAATGACAAACGCTTGCTTATTTTTTTATTTTCAAAATCAGCTGCGAACAGAACTGATTACACACTTAAAATAAACATTTCATTGAAATCATGATGAATATGAAACTGGGGTCGTTTTTTTCATAAACTAATGCTTATTCAGACTAAACGACATTAAGCTTTCTGTCATGGATCTTTTTATGTCTAGCTTTTTTTTCACCTCTTCCAGTGCACGCATTGTCATATAACCCCTTGAATGATGGGTGTTGGCATTTGTTTTCGTATTCTAACTGTACATTAGCTTTTGCAGGTTGTTCATCGATATCCCCTAGATTTTATGTTTGTTGTTTATTTAACTGACAAATAGACAGACATATGTATAGAGAGGAGAGAGAGAGAGAGAGAGAGAGAGAGAGAGAGACTGATTAATAGACAGATAAATAGATAGATGCATAATAGATACATAGATAGATAATAAGAGAGATAGAAAGATAGGTAATTCACTCGATCGATCGATCGATAGATAGATAGATAGATAGATAGATATAGAGACAGATAGATAGATAGACAGATAAATGCATACACAGAGAGAGAGAGAGAGAGAGATTCAGGTTCAGATGATTTATTCAGTAAGGCCAAAGCCCCCTATGAACGATGGGCGGTTACAATGTTTTTTTTTAACATGTGTCATTACGCAAATTAAAGCAGAATTCATAGTCCATTACAAGCGTGCTTTACATCACAAATCACAAGAGAAGAGTTTGCCTTAACTGAAAGGCTCTATGCAGATACAATGCTAATTCACGTACCATTCTTTCATCTTTCGATGTCATAAGTAGACAAAATCGAAATGATCATGGATTCATATAGAATTTCGCTGGAATATATTTCACAGGAAGATCGGTCAGACCAGAACATGTCAGAACAAAGTGAGTCTCATCCTCGGTAGACTCTTTACACAGTGGACATAATAGTTCAATACCATATATATAGTTTTAAAGCATGCAAATGTGCGTTAATTTCAGATACAGCAAATCTAAATTTAGTGAAAAGAAACCGCAAATATCTATCCAAATCAAATGAAAGATACGCCTTCACTAGATGACCAGAGGTATAGCTTCTATACATTTTAAACCTTCACTTGATTGTGTATGACCTTCCCATTCCTGCCATCTACAATCAATTGATTTTCTGGCGTAGAGTTTGCACAAATACATTTTCTTGACCAGCTCTTTGACATATCCACACAAAAGCAAAACCAAACTCATAAAGAAATATTCGAAAATTTGATACCCAGTATTTTTCCCTTTTGAGTCCGAGTTATATAACATGGTGTAAGATTTCCTTGGTAGTCCATAAATGCTCGTTTTAATAATTTGAACCAGTAACGAATGCACCTAACTGTCGAGTTTACGTACAGTGTGTGTGTGTGTGTGTGTGTGTGTGTGTGTGTGTGTGTGTGTGTGTGTGTGTGTGTGAGTGAGTGAGAGAGAGAGACTTATGACAAGGGGGGTAACAGGGTAATAACACATTCCTCTTCCTTACACTACAAGCAATATTACACAGTTATTCCCAATAATCAATCAAATCAAAACAAGCAAAACATAAAAAAAAAAAAAGTAGACACGAATCTTCGAATATCCTCTCAGACACGAGTACCTTTTAGCATTACGATAGCAACAATGACAACCACAACGACAAAAACAACAAACACGATGACAACAAAAACAACAAGAACAACAACAACACACACACCCACGCACGCACGCACGCACACACACACACACACACACACACACACACACACGCGCACGCGCGCGCGCGCGTGCGCACACACACACACACACACACACACACACACACACACACACACACACACACACGCGAGGAAATGTAATATTACAGATTGTCCGACCATCTACTCTTTTAGACGATGACTATATTACTGAACTATTCCACATGCTTTTAGTCATGTTTTTTGAGATCAAGTCCCTTTTTTTTTTTATACAATATTATAAATGCTTTTGTCTTATTTTCATTGCTTCTGTAATGAAATTTAGCGACTGACCTGATCATACAGTCGTCATCAGACGATAACAAAGAAGTCACATTTTGTCTTTCACAAACATCCAAAGTAAGAAAAGGAACATTTTGCACGCACATCACTGTATGCAGTACATTGAAATAAGAAGTGCTTTTCATTATCAATAGTATATCCACATGAAGGGCATGGTGATTCTGTGGATGTTCCACACTCAAACCATCTTTTGTTTGTTTGCATTGAAACCTACCGTTCGTAACCTGAATCTTGCGTAACAACTTCTTTGCCATTTATCTTTAATGACATAAGAAACTTCTCCGAATGAAATATGTTCTTAAAGGAGAAGAACCAACGATACTTTTTCTTGGTTTCCATATCCGAATGCCAGTTCTGTTGAAAAGAACAAATGAGTCTGTCCTTAAATTCTGCAATAAACTGCTGTTCGTTTCCTACTCCTTGAGACATCCACACTACTCCAAAGCCCTGTTCTGATAGCACTTTCTTTACATTATAAGCCCAATTTTCTTTACCTCGTTCCATTTGCACCAGCATCATATCATAAGCTTGTCTGCACAGACGTGACTGTGGAAGCTTCAACATTTTCAACCAGTACCTAACACATTTCACATAAGATCTTATATAAAGAGGGTATCTGCCCATCTCTCCGTATAAAAGAGTGTTAGATGCATGAATTGGTACCCTGAAGAAAACGCTTCATAGCGTACGTGTGTACTTTTTCTATCTGTGAAATTTTTTTTTGCAACCCCCAAATTTCAGCTCCATAAGTAAGTAAAGGTTCTATCTGTGAATCGAACATTCTCCAAAAATATACTACAATCAATACATTTCAGCTTCCTTAAAGATCTCATAATTTCAATTACACCTTTTTTACCCTTTCTTGAAGATTTCCCACGCATAACTTAGCGTCAATTTTGTTGAAAATATCATTCCTAAGTATTTGTATGAATTGGCTACTTGAACTTTTGTATTTCCATAAACCATCTTTCGTGTAAAGAAAGATGTCCACCATTTCTGAAGACCACAATGTTTGTCTTATCCAAGTTAACTGTTAAACACAAACGATCTGCTTCCTCTTTCAAGATATTTAACTGGTTTTGTAAACCTACAACTGTGCCAGGTAGAAGAATAACATCGTCAGCAAACAGTAGCAAAAATATCTCTACTGCCCCAGGTATTATTTGAATACCATGTCTACCTTTACTAGATAACTCCACTGCTAGTTCATTTATGAAAAAAGAAAACAGCAGCGGAACTCAACAGACACCCTTGTTTAACTCCATTTGGGCAATCGAAATATTCTGAATACTCACTCTTGACACGTACACACGCAAGTACTGAGCTGTAGTTACTCCTAATGGCTTTATACAATTTACCATTCACACCACTTTTACGAAGTACATTCCACAAAACATTGTGATTTATAGAATCAAATGCTTTCTTAAAATCTACAACTGCAACATAAAGCTTCGTATTACAGAGTAAGTGTTTCTGTACCAGTGAGTAAAGTGTAATATATGGTCTATGGTACTGTAATTGGTTCTACAACCTGCTTGTTCTTCAACTATCTTTCCTTCGTTCTCAGCCCATTTTGTTAATCTTTTATTTAGTATGTGAGTGTAGACTTTACTTAAAATACTGGTAAGTGCTACCCCACGATAGTTATCCGGATTGTTAGCATCTCCTTTCTTATGTATTGGTATGATAATCGATTTAGCCCATTCTAGAGGAAAAATGCCATTTTCAAAAAGTTGGGTGAATAAATGAACAAGGAAATCGATTACAGCTGAGTTTGCATGCTTTAGCATTTCCGCTATAATTTTTTTGTCTGGTCCTGCGCTCTTTCCTACTTTTAAATGATTAATAGCAGCAACAACTTCCTCTCTGGATATTAGATTGTTAAATAATGGCTCAATTTCATCATCTTCTTCCACTAGATTTACATCGTCTTCTGTAGCACTGCTATCAAAATTATGGAAAACGCCCCAGAAATGATCATACCAATTTTGTACTGAGATCTCGTTATCGTGGAGAGAGAGAGAGAGAGAGAGAGAGAGAGAGAGAGAGAGAGAGAGAGAGAGAGAGAGAGAAACAGAAAGGCAGACAGGCGGACAGACAAACAAACAGACAGGCAGACGTAGACAGACAAACAAATAAACTGACAGACAGAATACGACATTCTCACACCGACCTGAATAAGGCCTGAGGCAAATGAGGCAGACATGGCATACGCCACTTTGGTGTTCAGCAGAGCCTCATCAGCGCTTGAGTCTGTGACGTTGCGCTGTTAACATACACAAACATCCACTGAGGGGACGAAGCGTTGCCCATCGCACACGAATAAGTACAGAGTGTAGTATCTCTACTGGAACACGGACATCTCTGTTAGGAAAAAGGTAAACGTGTAGGCAGACATGCACGTAAGCAGCAAGTCACGCACACACGCTCGCACACACACACACGCTAGAGCACGCGCGCGCGCGCGCGCGCACACACACACACGCACACACACACACGCACGCACGTACGCACGCACACACGCACGCACGCACACACACACACACACACACACACACACACACACACACACACACACACACACACACACATACACACACACAACTTTCTTTCTTTCTATCTATCTATCTATCTATCTGTCTGTCTGTCTGTCTGTCATGTCTGTCAGTCTGCTCTTTGTCTAAACATTTATTACATACGCACACACTTCGTATACCACACACACACACACACACACACACACACACACACACACACACACACACACACACACACATACAGAGAGAGAGAGAGAGAGAGAGGTGTATGTATGCATATACATATATATATATATATATATATATGTATATGTATATAGATACACACACACACACACACACACACACACACACACACACACACACACACACACACACACACTCACACAGCCATATCAGGGCTGTCACTGCGTTGAAGTCAACTCAACAGTCATTTGAAAAAAAAATAATATAATGAAGAAGGAAGAAAATGAAGAGAATGAGGATGTGGATGATAAGAATGATGATGACAACAAAGCCTGATCAAGGTTTCGGAGAAGAACAAGAACAGGAACAAGAACAAAAAGAACAAGAAGAAAGGAGAAGAGAAAGTGGAAGAAAGAAGAAGAAGAATATAGAATTAAAAAGAGGAAGAAAGAAAGATTATGACGACGATGATGAAATCCTTGACCAGGGTTTTAGAGAAGTGGAGAGAGGAGGAGTAGGAGAGACGCAGAGAAGGAGGAGGAGGAGAAGGAGGACGAGTAAGGAGGAGGAGGAGGAAGTGGAGGAGGACGAGGAGGAGGAGGACGAGTAGGAGGAGGAGGAGGAGGAGGGCAAGTAACGAGGAGGAGGAGGGAGGGCAAGTAAGGAAGGACGAGGAGTGGAGGAGGACGACGACGAGTAAGAGGAGGAGGACGTGTAAGGAGGAGGTGGAGGAGGAGGAGAAGGAGGAGGAGTAGGAGGAGGAGGAGGAGGAAGTGGAGGAGGACGAGGAGGAGGACGACGACGACGAGAGGAGGAGGACGAGTAGTAGGAGGAGGAGGAGGACAAGAACGAGGACAAGGAAGAAAGACGAGGACGAGGGAGAAAAAGAAGACGAAGAAGATATGATGATGATGATAATGATGATGGTGACTATGACGATGACGATGATGATGATGATGATGATGATGATGATGATGATGATAATGTCGATGACGATGGTGATGGTCATTTTGATGATGATGATGATGATGATGATGACGATGTTGATGATAATGATGATTGTGGTGGTGGTGGTGGTGGTGGTGGTGATGATGATGATGATGATGATGATGATGATGATGATGATGATGAACGACGACGATGCGACGTTGACGACGACGACGACAATGATGATGATGACGACGATGACGACGACGATAATGATGCTGATGATAAAGTCGCTGACCAGGATTTCAGAGGCATTGGCTAGCAGAGGGTCTGACGAAGGCTGACGTGTTGGATCCCAGCTGGAGACCCCCTCCCTCACCACCTGTCCTATCATCAGCCCCGCCAATGCCGTTGTCCCTGAGGAGATGAACCAAAACAGCAATAAGTCAATCAATCAATTAAAAAATCAATCAATTTAACCAATCCGTTACACACTCTAACCGAAACATAATTCAGTCAATCAATTCAATCAAAAAATCGATGAAGTTAATCAACCCGTTACACACTCTAAACTACAAAAATCAATCAGCAAATCAATGAATTAAAATTGATCAATTTGATCAACCCGTT
>JADBJO010001185.1:210000-215000 GCA_016801955.1 Conus betulinus
AAGCATACAACATTCAAGAATCGAATGGCACAGCAGCTCAATTTTGTTCAAACTTTGCCTTGTAATTTTCTAAGTTATATATGTCTTTTTTAATGTGTAACGACGGACTGAAAACGTGGTCGTGTATTTTACAATTTACATTTGTATACACGGAATTTCGCAAAGAAAAGCAGTCCTATTCTTGATTTTATTTTCCAGAGTGAAATAGGGCGGAATGTCTAGAAAAGTAAGAAAGCTAACTCACCTTGGGGCACGTGCAGGACACCAACAATCAGGCCAGCTAGCACGTCCCGCGGGAAAGTCGCGACGGATGCTGTAGCCTCGCAGAATGGTCAGGAACGGAAACACACGCGTCACAAATGTGCGCGCGCATTGCAGCGTGCCTGTGCATCCGGATCCGGATGTACCAGCAGTCTTGGGCTTTGCCGAGCGCGGGCAACATCGCAGACCTTCAATGACCGGCATGTGGGAGTGGACAGCGTCTGTGGAGGTCGCACGCTGGGTTCAGATGTTCGTGAGATGCAGATGGCACCCCTGATTCCCGTCCTGCTGAATCGCACGTACAGATAAGCAAAACAACAAGGAAATGAAAAAAACCAAACCACTAGAAACCCAACCCCCACAAAAAGGCCACCGCCATGGCCATCATCATCACAATCTCCACAAACTGCCACCACAACAGCTGTTTCACGGGTCATTTTGACTTTGTGTGCCGTGTGGTCTCTGTATGACACAGAACAAACAGCGTAAAACGTGGTTGCCATGGCCGGGCCGAAAAATCTCGAAAAACGGATCTTATCATATGAGGCTTTTAGTCACAGTGTCACTGGTTCATTAAACGTAGAAGGGAACAATACTTAAACATTATATACCATCAGATGGTTTGGGGGCCATCAGAGAAAAACCAGACTGAATATCTTTCTGATTTTGATTTTCTTTCTTTGACACCAACTGTCCCGCATTCTTCGTTCAACCGATAAAACTCTTCGCTGTTGTCTGCTTCCATCGCCTGAGTGGTCGCACGTCGACGACAATCAAATGTTCACAGTAACCGCTTAGTATCGCGAGCGTAAATGATCGCAAATGATGAAGTTTGAACGAGAACAATTCGTACAGTGAATCAAAAGTTACAGCTGCGCTGAATAACTGGTTTTCAGTTGCTTGTTGTTTGCGGGTAACTAGCCATATAGGAATATACTCATCTAAAACGTTATGATCAGCAAGCTTTCTGCTACCCGAGCACAAAGACATTTGCACAACAGAGCAGCCACCACCCAGGAAAAGAGGAATAGGAGAAAACGGGAACCATCCATGCAGAACTCCATTCGATGCAGCGTCTGTGGACGACTTTGTGCCTCAGGATTGGTCTTCATTCCCACATGGACCCACATCAGCAGATGTTATTTGTTACTTGTTATTTCAAGTATGTAAACGCATTTCATGTGCAAATACAATGAGGCATGAGACAATGGGGTTGCATGTGTTAGTGTGTTGGAAAGCAGTAACGTCCTGTGTTTAGTGACGGGTTCTGGTAGTGATGGTTCCATTTAAATTTAAATAAAAAAACAACAACAACAACAACACACATCTATCTATCTATCTATCTATCTATCTATCTATCTATCTATCTATCTATCTATCTATCTATCTATCTCTGTCTGTCTGTCTGTCTGTCTGTCTGTCTGGAGTATGTGTCCTTGGGGTTTCTTCACCACAAAATACAACAGGAATTCTATATTAAAAAAAAAAAAAAAGCTGCTGGGAGAATTTCTATATCAACAGATATTACAGATTCATAAGAATGGGGACAACCAAAGCCAGGTGTGTGGCACTGTTGGTGTGCAAAATCCAGGGGAAGTGTCTTTTTTGTTCGGGTAGCTGATTAAGCGCATTGGCTAGAGGTTTACCCGCATAAAGACAGAGTGTACAGCCTTTACAGAAACTCTACCATAGTGTTCAGAGCATACACTGTAAGCACTACGGTTGTGCCGAGTGATATTTCTAGTGTATTTCATCGGGTTTTAAATTGCAGTATTAACACCGCACCGTGAAAGGAAATACTACCTGTCCATTTGCAACAAGATAATCGTTTTTTTCTAGCTCTGAAGATTATTTGCCGTAAATATTGTGTTCTGGAGCTGTGGAAATTAATCCCCATACCAAAGCCTCTGAGACTAACTAAATACAAAAGAAATCAAATAAAGAAGACGAATACTGTCCTAGCCTGTATATTGCACCAAAGAATGACGAAAAAAAAGAAGACAATTTGCCTACTTGACTCACATGCGATGAACATGCGCGACAGCAGATTAAAAAGCGCTGTGTTGCTGGAGAGGAGATGGGTATGTAATCCAATACCACTAAATTACGAGAAGCAGTCAGCACTAACTCTAACAGACGACTTTTCGAGTTCTCATTTTTGTGCTGATTACAACTTCTTCAGCACCTTAAGGCGCTATCACACACTCTCCTCGCCCTGCACCTCCTCGTTTCATCTCAAAAAGCCGCTGCCAGTTCCTCCCTCGACCACCTACCCCACCTCATTCCACACCCACCCTTCCCTCTAAGCTGCAGTACTGTGAAATGTCTCGACTAACTACAGCTCTCTCTCTCTCTCTCTCTCTCTCTCTCTCTCTCTCTCTCAATCTCCCTCCCTCCCTCCCTCCCTCCCCCTCTCTCTCTCTCTCTCTCTCTCTCTCTCTCTCTCTCTCTCTCTCTCTCTCTCTCAAGGGATGAGATCGGGTGAATTATATGTCTTATAACGGATGAATTTACTCCTTTCATGCGTAATTTAGATACCAAGCATGAAAATATATGTGCGTTTGTCGTCGATAAACGGTTGTTTGGATGCCTGAATGATGTTCTTTACGTTTGTGCTATGTTCCACCAGAGGGGTCTCCTTTCTATTCACACTTTAATTATGATCAAGGAATAGCCATGCTTAAAAAGTGCTTGACCAACTTGTTAATACAGATGGCAGATGTTTAGATCATTTTATGCGGTGATCCGAACAGCCGAATCTGTAATATTTTCCCATCACATCCTGTTAATGACAATGACAATGTTCCATTCAAAAGTAATTCGGTTTCTTGTGACCGGCATTCTCAGTTTTCTTATATTTGGTAAGAAAAAAAAAACTATCTTTGAGAGCTGGAAGTAAATTTCCCACGCGAACACCATCCGCTCACGGCTGACTTGAACATGCTGGATACGCCACGGAACCTCCATGTCCCCCCGACTACTATCGCCCCTGGGCAGACACGCATAAACATTTCAGAGGGAAGGAGGACCTAACTGCTGAAACCACCAGAACGACAAGACTTGAAGATGTGTAGCACCATCGACACTTTATCTCACTTAGCACGTCCAGGTTCCCAACTACATCCTTCTATTCTGACAAAACAAAGCTGGAAGTTACATTAATTTTCAAGTAACAATATTAACAAAACATCAAAGAGGTGCACACACTGAAACAGATATTTTCCATCAAACAGAGAAAAGGACTGTGGTTTTATTTTGGGTGTAGATAATCTACATATCAAACAACGGTGAAATAGGCCCGCAGGCGGTGAAAATGATATGGAAGAAAAGTGTGTCTCGGCAATTTTTTTTTAAGGATTGACGATTAATTTACCAACCATCCTTGCACATTGCGTGTGTGTGTGTGTGTGTGTGTGTGTGTGTGTGTGTGTGTGTGTGTGTGTGTGTGTGTGTGTGTGTGTGTGTGTGCGCGCGCGCGCATATTAATCCCGTGTGTGTAATTGTGTGTGTGTGTGTGTGTGTGTGTGTGTGTGTGTGTGTGTGTGTGTGTGTGTGTGTGTGTGTATACGTGTGTGTGCGCGCGCGCGCGCGCCCGCGTATTAGTCTCTATGTGTGTGGATTTGTGTGTGTTTATGTTTTTTTTTTTTTTCTGGGAACATGCACATCACATAATAACACTGCACGGTCAATTCATACAGATACAATACAATCAACCGAACTACACGTGCATCGAAATAATCTATAATGCCGATGAAGATTATGTTGAAGCTATCTGATCACATTCTGGCCACATGACATGTCTGTACTGTACGTTCCTTTCCTAGCATAGGTTAGCGTCAACCAGGCCCGAGAGATACAAACACCTGTGGTGTTACACAGGCAATTTGAACGAAACTTCCTGTGGCACGTTTTTTTAAAGAGGAAAATAACGCAGTGTTATCCATTATTTGTGGCCACACCGCACTAAAAACCAACGAGGGTCGAAAACAATCACAAAAAAAATTGCCTCGAACGGGATTTGAACTCACGAACCCCCACGCCAGCCCACGATTGCTGATCACTGCGCTGTGGTGGGCCGGTATCATTGTTATTGAAATAACTGATGTTTCGAGTGTTGTGTTTTTGGGACTGGGGAAAAAATGAGTTCTATACAGCACAGCTTTGCTATGTTATCACTTTTTAAAGCAGAGAACACGACATCTTGCTGAGGAAAAAAAGCAACAAACACATTGTGGTAGTACGTTTGTTTTTTTATATCTGAATGGCTCCCTGACTGTTAACATAACAGATGGAATAAGACATAAAAGACAGGGGGAAAAATAAGATGTAAGAAAAGCTGGAATAACATATAAGACAGAAAAGAAAAAGATAAAATTAAAAAAAGAACAGATTTATGAAAACAAAGCATGAAAAGTGTCACACTTAACAAAACAGTGAATACAGTTTCAGGCAGAAGTCGTATAAAACACTCTCTCTCTCTCTCTCTCTCTCTCTCTCTCTCTGTCTGTCTGTCTGTCTGTCTGTCTGTCTGTCTGTCTCTGTCTCTCTCTCTCTCTCTCTCTCTCTCTCTCTCTCTCTCTCTCTCTCTCTCTCTCTCTCTCTCTCTCTCTCTCATTTCAATTTGCTTCTTTACTGTTGATGCCAGTACTTGCTTCTTAGTGGTGGTTGTTATTGTTTGTTTTGTCTGGTTTGTCGCTGCTTGTTTGTAGAACCATGTTTGATACATGCGTTGTATCATT
>JADBJO010001185.1:225000-230000 GCA_016801955.1 Conus betulinus
TCCGGATCAGAATCTGGATCCAGCATCATTCAGCAAGATCGAGTTAAACCCCAGACGATTTTTTTTCCCGAAAATTGGTAGTGACGGGAGGTTGCTCAAGGAAGGAACGCATTTATTTTGGTGCGGACCGCAATGAAAATTGGGATCCCGCATCCGTTCAGAAAAAATAACACAAAAATTTCAATCGATTTTTGACAAAACTTGATACAGAGAGGGTGGGGCTGTGGCTGAAGACGAATCCAGTTTGTGCAGATCAAGGATCCGTTAAAGAAACTGGATTATGAAGGATCCGGTTTTCGCCACACTTTTCCTTCTGTCTCATGTTCCGTGCCACTCCAGTGCCATTGATCCTACGCCACTTATTCTGCCACCCCCACCCCCGTCCCCCCCTCCCCCTCCACAGCCACAGCCACAGCCTGGTTTATCTCGCCACAGCCCCGGCATCGGCAGTCTACAGGGAGCAGTGAATCTCTAGTCATCATGAGGCAACCCACTGGGGGAGACACTGCACAGTTGCCGAATCAAATCGGTGAATCAAGTTTGCCGCGCCTCTTCTGATCCAGCATATACAGAATGCCACCTACTGAGCGTACTGCTGACAATGATTGTTTAGTAGCGGAGCCAGCGTGAGCGAGCTCTCCTTCTGGAGGGCGTCCACAGGTTCGTCCGTCCAGCGACAGTCTCCATGAATATTCCGATACCGGTGACCCCGACAAAAACCAAACCAAGGGCATAGACGCGGTGGAGAGGTCACCATAAGAACAGGACATGAGGGTCCACAGAATCTGAGATTTCTTTCCTTTCTTCTTTCTTTTCTTGGGGGGTGGGGGATGGGGGGGGGGGGGTGGGGGGTAGGTAGGGGGGGGGGGGGGGCGAGTGATGTAGATGAAGATGAAGAGCATGATGCTGTGGAGTTTCATTCTGGTCTGAGACGGCAATCCAGGTGCCATTAGCGCTACCAACTTCACACACTGGTGTGAGGAGAGGGCGGAGGGGAAGTGGGAAGTATGAGTGGGGGAGGAACACACACACACACACACACACACACACACACACACACACACACACACGGCAACAGCAAGACGTTCAGATCGGCAATGAGTAAGGAACGTTGCTGACACACAGGCAAATGCGCCAGGGGGACTTAATCTGCGTAAGCGATGATTTTAACCTTTGTAAAAGTTACTTCCCATGATCCGGGATAGCGGATGAAGGTCACCAGCACGAGAAGCATTGACAAGTCCATGAGACAGTTTACAGCTCCCGGCGAATAGCGTCTTCGGACACATCTATGTACCAGTGTATATGAATAAAACAAAGAAAAAAGGTCAAAAAGAAAGTAGGCTGAAAGGACTGCTGACTCAGGTTACCATACATTATTCAAACAAGATGAATCGTTGATGGGCTGAAGTTAAAAAAAAAAAACAAACAAAAAAAAAATTTCCATCATATTATACACTGCTCTTGTTTTTCATTCAATGCACCTTAACTGGAAACGTGCTCTGGTCAATGTTTCCAAATTCTTCAGTTCTAAGGCTCTGCTGCAGTTCCGGAGGTTGTTCCACAAAGAAACTTGATCAAGGATGTTAACGGGCAGGAGGGGGGGGGGGGGGGGGGGGGGGGGGGGGGGGGGGGGGGGGGGGGGGGGGGGGGGGGGGGGGGAGGGGGGGGGGGGGGGGGGGGGGGGGGGGGGTGGGGGGGGGGGGGGAGGGGTGGGGGGGGGGGGGGGGGAGCGGGGGGGGGGGGGGGGGGGGGGGGGGGGGGGGGGGTGGGGGGGGGGGGGGGGGGGGGGTGGGGAAGCAAAATGTAACAAGCAATATAAGTCACAATTATATTTCTTCTAAACTGGCCATTCCCTATCTCTCTCACGAGCGCGAAATACAAAACATTGTTACATAAACCAATCCGTTTAATCTTTCATGCTGTCTTCACGAAGACAACCAACTGCATTGATAATGTTTACAGGCGTCTCACGTGGTCATTTCCACTTCTCATGTGTGCGGCTCGTTTTACTTGAAAGCCTTCAGGGCGAAACTGACACCACAGAGGCCGACACTGATCCATGCGGTAAAAGACTGGAAACTGACTCTGAGTAGCAGTGATAGCCGAGGGCAGATCGTTTTCCCATGACACGTGATATCACAGGGTGGGTTGTATTGCTGGTGTACACCAACACCTGTTAGTACCTGACAGACAGAGAGAGAGAGAGAGAGAGAGAGAGAGAGAGAGAGAGAGAGACAGAGACAGAGACAGAGAGACAGAGAGAGCGAGAGTCGATTCAGATATGGAAACAGAGATTCGCGATTCTTTTTACATCCACAAGGCACAGGGCCCCATACTGAAGAAGGACAAATAGTATAAAATAAAGGGAGGGAAATGAGTCTTTCCCAGTATTAAGGAAAGGAGAGAAGGAGGAGAGGGAGGGAGAGAAGGAGGGAGGAGAACAGGAAGAAAGGGAGGGAGGGAGGGGAGAGAGTGAGAAAGACAGACAGACAGATAGACGGAGAGACAGGCAGACAGACAGACAGACCGACCGACCGACAGACAGACAGACAGAAAGAAATTAAAAGTTAAAGTCTTGGCGACGTAAAAGTTAAAATTTTGTCTATTAAATCACTAGCTAAGATAAAAAGAATAAGAAATATTCCTTCCTGTTCTGTATGACCAATCTTGTTTTGTGAGACTTAAAGATTCTATCCATACGGAACGAACGAAGGTACTGAGTTTTGAGTAGATACCCTTAAAAATGACCGTACCAAAATTCTAAAATTTGCTTGTTTCGTCGCTTTAGCAAAACGCAGATTCTTTCCCAACTGAGTTATAAGGTTTACACGGTCAAATAACATTTTTTATGAATTACAATAATTCAGCACATCTGTATTTACATCTGTGATTTACATAAGAGAGAGAGAGAGAGAGAGAGAGAGAGAGAGAGAGAGAGAGAGAGAGAGAGAGAGAGAGAGAGAGAGAGAGAGAGAGGAGAGAGAGAGAGAGAGAGGAGGAGGAGGAGGAGGAGGAGGAGGAAAACAACAGTAAGCAGAAACAAGATGCAAAGCATATAAACGTACCCCAGTTTATCTTGAATATGCGTGAGATATTCCATCAAGAGGAAAAAAAGTTATGGGCCATTATAGCCGCTAGTAATGGCTATTCTGGTAAACATCGGGCATCATCCGTGAGCCATAATGAACATACCTACAAATTTATAGAAAGATCGGCCACGTACTTTCTGAGATATTCCATACAGAAGAAAAAACCGTTTAGGGCCGTTATAGCCGTCAGTAACGGCCACAAAGATCCCAGGCCTACATGTATTCTTGTAAATCAACGCTCATCTGTCCCAGTTCTCTCAAGTCCCATCAATGGTAAGCATCAACAGCAATAATGACCACACACACACACACACACACACACACACACACACACACATATATATGTATATATATATTATATATATATATATATATATATATATATACCTATCTAGCTTGTTAGCTATATATATAGATATATATATATATATATATATATATATATATATATATATATATATATATATATATATATCCCTCATAAACGGCCACACGACTGATGCTCACACGCCCAGACTCGTGAAAGTCGAATCACCCCTTCAGCATGCGGAACAGCTGCACAGTTCCCATCTTCACAGAACCTTTGGTCGTCACGACCGGTCTGGCTCAAGCACCGCTCCATGTACGTGAACGTGCTAAGTGACCACAGATGGTTTACTGGACAGTCGTCTATAAAATGACCGAGACGTGCCCTGTTCCAGCCATCAACCTTGGTCGGGACACAAGCGCTTGGGTGACAGACTCTCTCCCTCTCTCTCTGCTGTGACAGACTTCATCAGAACCCGAGCATGTTGTCCATGGTGGTGATCACCCTTGGTCTGGTTCTCCAGACGGCTGGGGAGGGCCCTGAGGGACGGGGTGGTGAACGGCGTGGTGGTGGACCCCCCCAACTCCTTCCCTTGGCAGCTCTCCCTGCAGTACGGTAGCTCGCACATCTGCGGCGCCGTGGTCTATACAACAGCAACTACGCCATCACCGCCGCGCACTGCGTGGACGGCGGCTCGGCCAGCCAGTACCGCGTGGCCTGCGGGGCTCACGACTTGTACGCCTCCGAGCCGGACAGGCAGACCGTCAGCGTGGCGGCCATCACCATGCACCCCAGCTACAACCCCAACGGCAACGGCTTCCCCAACGACATCGCCGTGCTGCGCCTTTCCAGCCCGCTGACGCTCAACGCCAAGTGCCAGGCCGCCAAACTGGACACCGGCAGCAACTTCAACAACCAACCCGCCGTCCTGACCGGGTGGGGACGACTGTCCGGAGGAGGCAGCCTCCCCAGGCAGCTGAAGCGCGGGGACGTGGAAGTCCTCTCTCCCACAACACGTGCCGAAGCTATTTGGGGCAGCGTGGTCAACTCGGTCTACCACGTGTGCGTCAAGGACCTCGGAGACAGGATTTTCGGGGCCTGCAACGGAGACAGCGGCGGCCCCGCCCAGGTCGGAGACACTGTGATCGGGCTGGCCAGCTTTCGTGGCCAGTGGGTGTCTGACCCACTACCCCAGCGCCTACGTCAGGGTCAGCAGCTACATCTCCTGGATCCAGTCCACTGTCTCCAGCATGGGCTGATCTGAATTGTCAGGAATATGTTACGTAGTACCTGAGGTCAGTGACACGCTGACGACTCGGTTATGGAACTTGCCGTTTTTTTCTTTGAGGAAGAGAATAAATGTCTTCTGAAGCCGTCGAATTGAGGTAAGGTACAGAGACCGAGAGAGCCTTCTTCTTTTTAAGTCTATTCACACACACACACACACACACACACACACACACACACACACACACACAGGCAGGCGCGCGCGCAAGCACGCACACACACACACACACACAAACACACGCGCACACACACACATGTTCACTCGTTCCCACGCGCGCGCACACACACACACACACACACACATAAGAAAATTA
>JADBJO010001185.1:237500-255000 GCA_016801955.1 Conus betulinus
TACTACCACATTACGGGCTTGGACTTGACAGTGCCTGGGTGGGGGGGGAGAGAGAGGGAAAGGGGGCGTGGGAGGAGCCGGGAAGAGGGAGGAGAGAGGGCGGAGGGAGGGGAAGGGGAGAGAGAGAGCGTTGGGCCTCACATAATGAGTTAATTCAGATTTAATGCCCACAGCTGTGGCAGCCATGGATAATCATCCCAGAAGAGAGGATCGGGCAAAGAGGGGGGGGGGGGGGGGGGGGGGGGGTGGGGGGGGGGGGTGTCTTATTGACACGGCAGCTACCAGAGTGACAACCCTCTGAGATGGGCACGAAAAAGAAAAGACGAGAGACTTGGCGTCACAACTCCTGGTACAGTACAGATACTCGCAACACCTGGCACTGACATTCGCAACACCTGGCACTGACACTCGCAACACCCGGCACTGACACTCGCAACACCCGGCACTGACACTCGCAACACCTGGAACTCGGTGCCCGTCATTTTTTTTTTCAATTCACCAAGATGTTACAGCTGCCAACCTTCGTGATTAACGATCCGGCTGGCGTGCTGAGAAGTCGTGGGTTCGATTCCTATCAGACCTATTTATTTTTGTTTTGGTGTTTCTTTGTCTCGTCCGGTTCTACCCAGGGTTAACCATGCTTTGAGCTCCAATAGGAAGACAGGAACCAATTAAACTGTCCAGTTTCATCCAGTCCGTGGGTACCGACCTGAGAGTGTTGTTAAAGGTTTCTTATCAACACTGACCTGGTGAACGCCGGGATATAACGATAGGGAGTGTAGTAGAGCGCCACAGTATGATGTCATCACTGACCGCAGCATTATCTCAGTCATCTTCATCTTCACCGATCCTCATGAAAACAAGGTTTCCTGTTCTTTCCTTTTGTGTTCCCGGCCATGCTAGATCCTCAATCCGATTAGTAAGGCCAAGTCAGCAGTCCGCTGTAGCGACCCCGCGGTCCACACAATTTCTCCTGGACCTCAACCGGACTGGGCCACGTCTGGCATCTCAAGACTTTTTTCCAGTCGCTGTGGTTAGGCCCCTTTTAGGCCGGAGGCCCGGCGCTGTCGCCGCCTGGAGATCCACGGGACGAGCACCATGCCATCGAATATCAGTCTGTATGGCCATGCTGGGTGAGAGGCGTATTGTCTGGTCTTCTCCTGTGCTTGAGATTCTGCAAGGAGGTCTGACCACTGGCCTCAGCCGACACATTCCGACTTCAAGGCAGCTCGAGGTTGTCTGGTTACCCTGGTAATACGGGGCTAACGTACACCAGGCATTGCGGGTTTGGACTCCAAGTTTTCCTTCTCTTAGGCTCTGTTGGTTCGCGGCACCTTCTTCCGTATTGTCCAGCGCCATCACCTAAGCGCAAGGCGTGAGGGATCCCCAGTGCACCAACCAGGGCACGCGCCTCTACACACTGTATAACACGGCGCGGGGAAAACAAAGACTCCAATTCTATGGCCTTCCACGCCCTGCTTTTGAGAAAACCTCAGGCTGGATTTCCTTTTCATATCCTTAAGTTTGTGTCAAAGTCGTCTATGTCAGTAAGCGCACGGAGAATAACGTCGGGGAGGAGCTGGAGTCGTAGCTCAATCACACTGGCTAGGCGACTCAGCAGTTAAGGTCGTGAGTAGTAGGTTAATAGCTGAACACCGTTGAGAGACTCGACAGTAGCGCAGTGTCTCGTCTGGTGGGTTGCCTCTTGGCGATTCAATACTGATTCTCCCTATGGCTGTGCAGCTGAGGCTACGATTGGACTCGGATTGATCGGTGTTGGAGTAACGTCACAAAAGGGGACAGCACAAAAAATGGTTAGGCAAATGTTACCTTTATCCTCCAGTTGATTCACCTGTAATACAGGTCTCTTCTAGAGGGTGTCCCTGTAGAGACCTAGCGTTATTGGTCCCCTTGGGACCGGTGGTAGGGGACGACGTCGGGACTAGGTCTGAGAGTAGCTGTCCGCACGGGGATAAGGGAGTACGGTGGAAATGGACGAGAGGAGATCAGAAAAAGCGGAATGTGTTTTTTTTCCCTTCCTTCATTTATTTGTTTGATTTTATTTATTCGTGTGTTAAGTCGTATGTTTGATAATACATCGTACACACACTTCTACCTAATCAATAACGCTCACCTTCCCTGTAAATATGTGGTATTATTTTATCATTCACTGACATCAATACCCAGTGGAACACAATATATTCTAATCTGCCTCTTCCGAGAAAAAAAAAAAAAGAGAAAGAAATCATAGCTTCTTGGTACTGGTTCTGCTTGCTGCTGCTGCTGCTGCTGCTGCTGCTGTTGCTGCTGCTTGTTATGAAGGCGAGGACAGCCATTAAAGCACGTGCAGCCAGAATGGACAACACAGCACGGCACCGCAGTGATAGGCAGAGAACAGGAAGAGGGCCATTACAGAGCCGTGGCCAGAGTGTTGTTGTCTGGAGATATCACGTGACCTCACGTGACTGTGAGTGCTTAGACTATTCGTTAAGTAGAACCACGTGTGGCCCAGCATGCCTCACATTTCCACTTCCGGTCCTCCCATAGCAACAGGGGTAAAAGCTCCGAGTGTTTTGGTTGATTTCATCTGTCTGTCTGTCTGTCTCTCCTCCAAAGATGTGTGTGTGTGTGTGTGTGTGTGTGTGTGTGTGTGTGTGTGTGTCCGTGCGTGCGTGCATGCGCGCGTGCGCGCGAGCGTGTGTGTGTGTGTGTGTGTGTGTGTGTGTGTGTGTGTGTGTGTGTGTGTGTGTGTTTATCTGTACCCATGCCTTTTTATTTTGCTTTTTTTTCGCTTTTCGTTTTTATTTGCCTTACTTTCTTCATCTCACTGTTGGTTTGATTACTCTCTCTCTTTCGCTCTCTCGCTCTCCCTCCCTCCCTCCCTCTATCTGTCTGTCTGTCTGTCTGTCTGTCTGTCTGTCTGTCTCTCTCTCTCTCTCTGTGAGTGTATTCTTCGTAGATTTATACCTTTCTTACATGTGCAACGATTTTCTGTTTTCGTTCGGTGATTTATGTATTTCATAATATCGAAATAAGCATTTTTGTACTTTCTCTGCTATTCCCCTTCTTGAAGGCTACATGTAAAAAAAAAAAAAATAGCGAGCTTGAGTTTATTTCGGTATTCCCTCTATAGAAAGAGTTCTTCTCTCTCTCTCTCTCTCTCTCTCTCTCTCTCTCTCTCTCTCTCTCTCTCTGCCTCTTTGTCTCTCTCTTCCCCCCCCCCCCCCCCCAAAAAAAAAAAGAGAAGCAGTTAAAAACTAACGGATGAGGACTACGAAGAATCGTCTGTAATACTTACTTGGCTGTTCCCTGCGAATCCATTTCTCAATACCACCAAACCCACCAACTACCAACATTCATCACAGCGATTCCCTGAGCGAAAACACCAAGAGATCCATCTAAAAGTCAGTTTGTATCAGGAGGGGAAAGTTAACGAATCGTTCAGACTGGGAGAACGCTCACAACGTATCGAGCGCGGCGTTAAAAGCCCCCTCATGCCTGGACTTAAAAGCCCATGAATGGAGCCGGCTGAAAGCTTCCAAATGGACTGGTGGCAGCACGCAACTCCCCAACCAGCCAAGTATCCTGTCCTGAGTCTCTAGTTGACGGTCCGTCCCAAAAGAGTGAAGAGTGACAAAGGGAAAGAAATCTCTTTGTGACGTGTCGAGGAAGGAGGGGAGACAAGTGGCCGATGAACTACCTCGTTGTAAGCTCGAAGGGCCGTTACTTAGGGATGTATATGACGAGAGTAACCTTTAACCTCGAGTTTAGCAGTGGGTGGCGGTCGAGTAAGCTACAACGAGGAGAGGGCAGGAGTCCGCCCTGGGTTAGATGAAAACAAAGATGGCAGCCAACTTATGTTTTTTCCACCGACGAAGGCAACTATTGCGGAGAGCCGTATTTTTACGGGACAGTACGAATCCGTTCGACACGTTCAAGGATGGAGAAAGTCACGCGAAGTTAAGATTTCGTCGTCACACATCATCCAGCTGACAGATACCCTTTGAGAAGACATTGAATTTGATTTGCACAGACGGAGACACGGAACTCTGCCCCTGCTCTACAAGTGTGTCTGGCACTGCGCTTTTTTTTTTTGCCACTGGCACATTTCAAGATGATGTTGGTGAAACAATCGGCGTATCTCAGAAAACATCAAGAATTGTTAGGAGAGTGACACTGGCCTCGTTGCGTCGCCTGCCTGTGGAAGTGAAAATGCCAGCTACTGATGCCGAGGCTGCTGCGATCAGCCAGAAATTCTATGGGTTAGTACACAATAGAATAGCTCGTAAAATTGTGACCAAAATATATGTGATGTGTGTGTTTGTGTCTGTCTGTGACTGCCACTTTGTGTGCGTCACAGTATGTGCATGTGTGTGCGTGATCAGTCTGACGTCTGTTCATTCTCGGACAAGCAGATAGATCTAGCTCCAAAGTTCGTCTGCTACGATAGTTGGCTTAGCGCTTGGTGTGTGTAGGCAAAATCTGTCTTCGTGCCTGTATGTATCACTGTAGTGTCAGTGTGCGTGTGAGTGTGACTTCATCATGTTTATGGCCTTTTAATAGTTGTATCAAACTTGTTTCAGTTAAGCTGCTGCTTTTTCAGTCTGTGTCAGTGTGTATGTGTCTGTGCCACTGTGTGAGAGAGTATGGGTGGGTTGGGATGTTGTTTATTTCGGGTTTTAACGTCCACATCACCATCAGTCTTGGTCCAGGGGCCATTCCATACAAACAAGAGCTTTTAAATTATTTTAATGCGTCCATTATGGACAGTTGCCAAAAAAGGACCCAGTTCAATTATTCATTTGTTTGAGTGTGGGATGTGTGTGTGTGTGTGTGTGTGTGTGTGTGTGTGTGTGTGTGTGTGTGTGTGTGTGTGTGTGTGTGACCTTTCATCAAATTAAGTGTTAGGATGCTTTTAATGTTTTATTGCTTTTTTCAGGATGAATCCAGGTTTTCCAAATATCATCAGGTGCATTGATGGAACCCATGTAAGATTCAGGCTCCAACGGAGGGGGAACAGGAATATGTCAACCGCACAAACTTTCATTCAATCAGTGTGCAGGTAAGATTGTTTTTTTTTGTTTTTGAAATGTAACATGCAACTGAACTGAACAGACAGACTAAGAATTACAAATCCGTTATAGATGACTGCACAAGCTTTTGGTATTTTTCTTATTTTTTGGCTTGTGTTGTTTAGAACAGATCAAGTAGTATTGTTGCTATATGTTCATTTCAAAAAGGGTGGTGATACACAGCATATAAAACAATTTTCAGTTTTACATAGTACAGTTTCCAACTGAAATGACTGAAGGTGGAACATGAAGCAAAATTTAGGTGTACAGCTATGGCTGTGGGGTGCATGCCTCTTTCTGCTTGATAGTGATACCCCGGTTATGATTGGTTGAGAACTGTGGCCATGCATGAGGACACACACACACACACACACACACACACACACACACACACACACACACCATTCCAACATATCAAAGTTTGAAAGACACAGGCAGAAGATTACAGATGCACAGCCAGCAGCACACAACAACCAGGATCAAACTCATAATCAGTTCATTTTAGTAGTGTATTTGAAGCCTTTTCAGCAAACATGATATTAGACTGAAGTGAAGAGAAAAGTATTAAACAAAGAAACAAACAGAAAACTCACCTAAATAAAGAGTTAAAATAAAAAGAATGCAATACTTAATAAAATAATAATGTAACTACCTTAATCAAGAAAAATACCATAGCTTGCCTATATAAGTATGTGATTGGCTAAGAACAGCACCCATATGAAAAAAAAAAAAAATATAGCTGTGTACAGAATATTTTCGACACTGCCATATTCGTTGCATAATACAATGGATGTAGTAATGGGCATCCAAGAAGAACATGTGGAACAAAAATAGAATCATTACATGCACAAAAAACCTGTGAAAATTAATGTTACAAGACTGTAGTCCTAATTTCACTATATTGCGAGCTAATTTCTGAACCCGAGGAGCCACATTTTGAAAACATGCATAAATTTTTCATGAACAAATGAATCTTTCGCTTTTTTTTTTTTTGAGCTGCCACAGTTCAGTGTTTAGCATTTGGGGGTTACAAGCAAGAAGTCCTGGGTTTGAAATCTATGGCACTGTTAGTGTATCATAGGAAAGGCAGTGTAATCAAATTTTCATAAATCCAACCAGGCGCAAATGGGTGCTTGACTGAAAAATTATTCTTGGGGGAGATTAAAATGTTGAAAGGAAAGAACTGGGCCCCACCACACTATGCCAAGCCTTAGACCCAAGAAAAAGGTCATTGTCCTTACAGCTTGATAAAAAGCTAAGGGGGCTTTTTTTAAATCTTTGACTGCAGGTTCACACATATTGCCATACATGTAAATGTGCAAATTTCATGGAAACATGTACATGTTCTGTTTGTTTTTCCAGATCATCACTGCCTGCCTGATCCTGCACAACTTTGCAAGAAGCAGCAACATCGACCTGCCACCAGACAACATTGACCTGCCACCAGACGCTCCAGAAGATGATGTCCACAGAGGTCCAGAAGTGAATGCTCAAGGTGAAGTGGATGAACAGGCCAACCCACAGGCGCACGACCCCACTGAAAGAAGGCGACGGGCTGCGGGTCAGTTAGTTCGACAGAGGTTCATCGAGCAAATATTTTACGGTTGCATAGTTTCAGACAGTGTTATTTCTCAGTCGATACCAACAGCTAGAAACAGTGAAACACTAGAAGATTTCAAGAAATAATAATTCTTCAGGCACATGAGGGAACAAGAAATTAGGTGCAATCCATAGCTGCTGGAGAAATAAAACTAAGAATTTTGTTAAACCACATCAAGAATTACTGACATAAAACTTTCTGTCAAGCATTACT
Organism: Conus betulinus; assembly: GCA_016801955.1. Classification (NCBI taxonomy): domain Eukaryota; kingdom Metazoa; phylum Mollusca; class Gastropoda; order Neogastropoda; family Conidae; genus Conus; species Conus betulinus. Next base: position 244,386 of record JADBJO010001185.1, read on the forward strand.
TGAGAACTAAACATGTCACAACTCTCTTTAAAAATAATGGGAGGAGGAGCAATCTTACAATTGTGCAAATCGTAAAATCAAGCGTTACTCTAAACCAAGCTCTCGTTTTAAGTTTCTGAATTTGTAATTGTTCTCTCTCAATTCGTAGATTGTTCAGAGCAGTTGCACTCTGTTCTCTCTCTATTCGGACATTAATCAGAGCAGTTTCACTCTTGTAAAACTCTCTCCTACATTTGTCGGTTTTCCACGGGCTGTCACTTAGCTGTTGTAAGCCAGCATCATATTTCATTTGCTTCTCTGATGCATCGGATCTCCTCTTCACACCACGGGTAGTCGGTGTCATGGCTATGCCTGAAATAAGAAGACACAAGTTTTTTTAATGCACACCAATATTTGGCTTTTCTAGTGATTTTTGTGCAAACATAAGCATTTATGTGGGATTGCTGGATTGAAGAGTCCACTGCTTCAATTTCTGAAAGTTTGATGGGAGGAGTGCTTTCAGACAGTGATAGCTGTGATGAGAAGTGTGTGGAATGTATTGCCCGTGAATTCAGTGATTCTCTATCAACATGATTACTGATTCATAGTACTGGCATGTATGATTTTAGATACCTTGTACTTGACCTACTCTTTTGTGTTTGTGCTTTGTTAATTTTATATGTGCTGTGTTGATAAATAAACATATCCACTGTTTTAAAACTGTAGTTTGTGTCTGTTCTTTTCATTTAAGGCTGTACAAAATGTATTTACATTCTGACTTTGCCTCAGTGGATGAGGTTCAAGAGTGAACTGCATGAAAGAAAGACTGACAATGAGTAATGAGATTAAGAGTGTACACCGCAGATTTTCATTCAGACAAATGTCTTTTTTTTCTATTCTACATACACAGGTTATAAAAAAAAAAAACGTCAAAAAAATTAAAAAAGTATTATCGCCGGTGATCAGCCCCAGTTGGATGGATATGTGTCAGAGTTGTTTTGGGGTTCTTTTTTTTGCCTTTTTCCCCTATTGCTGCTACAGAGCCATGCTCCAATAAGTATCACCAAAGATCATGTGACATATTTCTAAATGCAATGATGATAGTGATTTCAGTGCTATGGAGTTCAATTTCAGTGTGGGACTCTGTGACAGGGCTGATTTTTATGCTTTTTTTCATAACACATCACAGACACTATTATATTCTGCTATCAACCAGGCCTAAGAGAAACAGGCACTTGCAGTGTTGTTCATGAAAGTGAAGACCATGATAGGCAGAAAATAGAGAAAATAGCCAATGAGACAACAGAGAATGTGATAGTGAAGTGGAACCTCCTGAAAACATACTGCACACATGTGGTTTTAAAGCATAAGGTTTCCTTAAGTCAATTAACGGATCCCAACTGCATTACAAAGTGTTTCAAAGAAATGGGTTTATTTGGTGGTAAATGTTTTTATGCCTGCATGCCATATCCTGCAACTATGAAGGTATTTCCTGACTTGCCTTCCTTGCACCTGAAACTGGTGTGGACACAGAGCTGGCTGCCACTAAATCCAAGATCATTTCATCTGTTAAAAAGAAAAACCATTATAGATTCTGTCACAAAGGGGAAAGATCCCACAGACATTTTATCACATTCAAAGGCTGAGTTTTTTTGCCCCCCCCCCCCCCCAAAAAAAAAATTTGCTATATATGTGGAAAATGTGAATTAAAAGTGTATGTGAACTTTGTTCGCCTTTATCAAGTAGCATAAAAAGTTACACAGTTTTTACATTGTGCACACTATTTCAATGTCCAAATATCCAGCTTTAAACAGACATATTTATTGACGTCATGTTTTGGTTTCAATATATACCCCTTTTTTATGTCTTTGGTCTAAAATGTCTGGGTCAGTTCCAGAAAAAAATAGTATATTTACAACTATTTCCAAAATATTAGGTGTACAAAAATATAGAGGTCTGTCTGCTGAGTAACATAAAACCTCAGACCATACCTGTTGTACAGTCTCAAATGTAAAAGGGATCTCCTCAGCAACATTGACTGAATGCAAGAGAAAAGTAGTCTCATGGCCAGTGCTCTCTCTCTCTCTCTCTCTCTCTCTCTCTCTCTCTCTTATAGGCCTTAGGCATCCTAACACAATTGAGCCAATGAAGTCAATGTGCATATACCTTCCTGGGAGAGGCTGGCATTGGCCGAGGCTGGTCGGTAGGGGCTGCTCCTTGCCAAGAGCACCTCACATGGATCAGATCCTGTCAAATTGATCATGATCATTTGTTTCAGATTTGTTATTGAATATTTGTCTAAAGACTGCTAAATCAAGAAGTGCCTTAAAAGAAATGTAAAACAATGACTTATGAATGAGGCATTTACTAAAAACATATCTATCCCAAAAAAAAATTATTGTGTTTGCCAGAAAAAAACATTACCTTCACAGTCAATGCATAATTGTAACTATACAAACTATCTTTATTTACTTATTACATGTACATAACTAAACCAAAATATTATGTACTGTAGCATCTTTTATTACTATTATCAATCACTATGGTATTATTGTACAAACATTACATTCTTGTAGCATTAGTAAGAGTAGGGACCCCTGCATGGCTGATCATATAGAGCTTCCTAAGAAGAATTTATATTCGACTGACACCTGCAAACCCAATTTGGTTGGTAGTAGTGGAATTAATATGGACACACAGTCCAGTCCAATCAGTCCAACTGAGCGACTGGGCCGCTCAGTTACATATATACAGTAGCCTACTATATATACTCATCCACTTTTGCTAAGGATCAAATTGAAAAATAATCACTTTTGATACCTAGTTCATTTTAATTCAAATATACATCTGTATTTCATTCTTTTTCTTCTTTTTGTTTACTGAACTGAATTACCTAACAGGAGTAGAAGGAATATGTGCCAGAATAATCAAGTTGGATTGTGGGCCCTCCACACTGAAGAGGAAGAAAAAGAAAAAGAAGAATGAAATGTGGTTATTTATTTTTTTTTACCAAAGTTAGTGGGTTTTGTTTTTTTTTCCAATGTTTGGCAATGTGATCCTTTGCAAAAGTCGATGGTATAGTATTAAGAAGCCTTGATAACATTAGAAAAGAGAAACATTACCTGCTGTCACACAGTCGACACCATGTATTGTGACAAGTGAACTTGACACCACCACAGAACTTGATGCCACCGCACCACCTCCCGCTGCAACAGACATACTGCATATGTAGCAAATAACTGCCTCAAAAATAAGCAGACAACCCCCCCCCCCCCCCCCCAAAAAAAAAAAAAAAAAAAAAAAATTGAGAAGAAAAAAAAATTTTTCATACAAAATAAATTCCATGGTGTCTAAATGAGCGCCATACCTGCATTTTGCACAGCAGCTTTATGTGGCAAAGACTACATGAAATATTCAAGTGCTAGAACAAGCTTATGCTCAGTCTTAATCACAGACTGACTAAGACAGAGGGATTCTCACACTTAAATAACAAAACGCCAAAGCACAGTTTCTAATCTTATGTCTCTGTTCATAATATGACAGGTTCAAACTTGCTATGTTAGCCACAGTGAACACATTTCTGAGCCAATCAGCACCACATTTGGCACATAGCATCCAGACTGCAGCCCTAAGAGGTCCAGTGGAGACTTGACCCTAGGCAAAAAAAAAAAAAGCTTGAATATGCTATTGATCAATTAAAAAAAAAAATAATAAAAAAGAAATCAAGTATTCATTACCTGTTGACACATATTCCTCTTTGGGTATCACTGGATTTCTTGACACCACAGTCTCTTGCTGAAACATATGAAGCAAGTTTCTAAAAAAAAAATCAAGAAAACCAATAGGCTGTAACAGTAACATAAACAAACAAACAATAAAACACACAATAAACAAGACAGAAAGATAATACATAAGTAAAGTGCTCAGCTGCAAAATTATTCAGTTTTTTTTTCTTAACACAGATACTGACCACAACCATGGAGTGCACACAGATTCTCTCTTTCTCTCCACCTCACCAACACATTGATTAAATCATTTGATCCAAATAACCCCCTCCTCCCCACTCTCTCTCTGTGTCATCTCCAAAATTTCAAATATCTTTCACCTGCTGGAAAAAATATATTTTATCAATTATTGTACAGTCTTTCACCTCTTGAGAATGATTAATAGTTATCAATGAATGCACTAACAGTAATACATTAGTCTGCTCGTTTCATTGAGAAGACAATTTAGGAAGTATGTAAATCACATTTTTTTGCTGATCTATACTGCTAGAGTAATATCACATGTAATAGGCCAAAGAATAGGGTTGTAATCTCTATACATAGTGGGAGAAGACATTGTGACTACAATATATACTATCACAGAGTAGGTCTATGTAATCACTTTGTTAAAGCGGAAACCATCAACACCTTGATATATCTCTGGACAAACATTGGTCACAGTATATCTAGTATCTACTCACACAACTTTACCATAGAATGATTTAGGCCAGAAAAATTCTAAGCATGTTCATGGGAGCGACAAAATAACAGGCTAAAGGCTTCAAAGCATACAAGTACAAACTGAACCAATGCTATAAAACCAAACCTGAAATATGTGTGTATGTACTGTGTGTTTTCACAGCCTCAGTTCTACATCTTCACATCACACAAGCTTTTGCCTGAATGTTTTCTGGAAGCAGCATAAAATCATCAAATGTTGCTACAATGAAAGGAAATGAAGTGTAAGGAGACTGACTGACAGTGGGACAGAAAGAAGTAGTTATCACCCATGGGCTCCACAAAACTGAAAACATATCTATACTATCAACATACACATGTGTTTGTGTAAGTGTGTATGTGTGTATGTGTATGTGCGTAGGCTATTTGTGATTCAGTTTAACATTTGAGTTCAACACTATTAACACAATAAAAGGTACAATACAGAGAAAAGCTGACAAGACAGGTGCCTCTGTTTCACTACATTGTAGTAGATGAATGAATAGTTTGGAAAGAAAAAATAAAGAAAAGGCAAAATACTCACACTCTCAAGTCTAGGTGCTGCTTGAATCTGTTCCGTGCACTGAAAAAAGACAAAAAATATATAATATCGATCATAAGACATTGTTTTAGCACCCCCCCCCCCAAAAAAAAAACACACACACACACACACAGAAAATGCACTTTAGTATTAGCATGTAACATCATATAACTTGTTTTGTTTGAATTCCTTCAGATATTATAACTGTGCATATCAGTAGAGGAACACCTTCATTTTATACTGGAAAAAACATCATTAGTATCTATTAGTATAATTAGTAGTAATAGTACAAAAAATCATCACAAACATTGGTAGTTTGACTACTTCACAATTCGTTTTGGAGGTAGTAATCCAATAATCCACACTCTAGAGCTACAGAAAGGGTATGATTTCAAGACTTACTATCAATTAGGACTAATGTTCTTCTACTTTGCAGGAATCATATTACACGCAAGACACGACACAATGACACATATACAGCCAGAGAGAGAGAGTCAGTCTCACTCTCAGTTACACACTGATCATTGATTACACTTTTACAGTGTCATGTTAGCCTGTCAAAAGAAAAAAATAATAATGATGATGAAAAGTTGTCACAGTCTGACATTAAACTGACTAGTGACACTGACAACAGTAACACAGTTACACATTTCACACAAGGCACAGAAATGACAGATGGACAGTAATACATATCACAAAGAACAGTAACTGACACCCAAATCATTAGCACAAACACTGAAATACACACAATTCCAGCGTACATGCTACATACCTGCAATGCCAGATGACAGTGCAGAGCCCTCACCCTGGATTGCGTTCACTAAGTCAGTGAATGGGTGGAGTTTTTCTGCGGAGGCCCACCCCCAGTCTTCGAAGCAGCAGCCTTCTGCCACAACACCTCCTTTAAATCTCTCCATTTGTTGCGCACCCCCGTCACTGTGCGCACGCTACGCTACGCCCAAGGCTGACACATCAGCTGCAACTCTCGCCCACGCTTCATTCTTTTTGCGGATCATGTTGCTAGTATTTATCCTACACAACAGAACTTGTCGGTCATCTCTAATGGCCTGCAAGAGGACAAGAACCTCCGCATCTGTAAAGCAGACGGCACGACGTTTGTGGTTATTCAAGACATGCGCAGAAAGAGGGAATCCCTCTTTTTATCTGGGATTTTTAAGTCAAACGTATTTTGTTTGCCGTTGAATAATGAAGACCCCCCCCCCCCTCCTCCCTCCCATAAAAGAAAACCGCGCTCTCATAATCGCTGGATTTTGTTTGACGTTTGAAACACGTTTCACTTCTTCACCTGTATATTTTTCTTCTTGATTACGTTTTTTGCAAGAAAGATCTAGGTCTTAAAAAAAATTCTGGTCTTTCAGGATATTTTTTGTTCAGCTTTTCTACCTTTCTGCAGTGATACAACTGTTGGCGTTCCCGTTGTTTTTTTTTTTGTTTTTTTTTTTTTTTTTTTTTTTGCGTTTTTTTTTTTTTTTTTTTTTTTTTTTTTTTTTTTTTTTTTTTTTAAGATCATGATTTGGTTCTTGCTGTCAGGTCGGATTAAAGAAAGTGATTTGGCCGAGCTCAGGATGACTCTCTCTCTCTCTCTCCTCTCTCTCTCTCTCTCTCTCTCTCTCTCTCTCTCTCTCTCTCTGTGTGTGTGTGTGTGTGTGTGTGTGTGTGTGTGTGTGTGTGTGTGTGTGTTTTTCAGAATATTACGATATCATACAAAAAATACAATAGCCAATGACTTAAAAAAGATACCCAGAATGTATGTGAAGGTGCACATGTCTATGTATGTAAATTACAGGGAAGGTAATCAGTCAGTGGATAGACCTTTGTATACATGTATGCAGACATGTATTTATGCCAATAATTATACGTTTACTAGTATGCTGTGGTGCTGAATTCACAATATGGACCATTACAAAACCAAACCACTGAATAGCTTATCCTTCATTTTTCTTTTTCATTTTTTTTTCAGCACATCTCAGAGACACGAAAAAGGAATCTCTGTCAATATGGTGTAATCGTGTTACCGGAAATTAGTGTCAGTTTGTCATGAAAAAATGTCGAGTTTCATCAAAAATCCATAGGCGAATATTAACTAAACTTTCAATGGCGATGTTTTCAATCACGTCCTCGGTCTGTTTGTTGCTCTTCACACCCCTTTTACATCTCTCTCTCTCTTAGGCAAACCCAAGGCCGATCGTAACGTGTAATAAGAAAACCGTAGGAAAACGTCCGGCGAACATCCGATCCGCCTCTCGTCCAAACTCACAGGCGCTGCTTGTGAATTGGACATCCGGCCATCCGGTTTCTTTTGTTGTGTGCCGAGGCAGGACAACAGAACTAATTTTCAAAATTATTGAAAATCACATCGTAGGTAAAAAATTATGCCAGATTTGGAATCAGCGCGTCAAAATTAGGCAAATGACTCGCGTGGGACTCGTTTTGTTTTGTATTTTAATAAAAGTTCCCTTTTTTTTTTCTTTTCTTTTAATTTCCTGTCTCTTTTTTGACATGCATTTCATCATTGACGATTCTGTCTGTACCCTACTGTCGTTGACCCACACACACACACTGTGTAGTTCATGAATGCAAGCAGTGCATTTTTCTTGTGTGATTGAGTCTATCGAAAATTATGGCGTCGTGGACCAAGGACTGCATTCTGCGTTTCATCGGCATGTATCGTTCTTTGGAGTGTCATGAAGTTTTTGAAATCTTCTGAAAAAGCTCTATCTCCTGCAAGAGATTTGTATGTGACAGCGCATTCCTCTTCAGTAACCAATCCTTTGACCACATGTGGCGTGGTTTTCTTTTCTTCTTTAAAATGACACAAAAATCGCTAGATCATCCAAAACTGTTCTGTCCGCCATGATGCACACACATGTACTGTGAGGTTTCACCCAGAGTGTGTTGATTGAGAGGTACAGCCGCCTTCAGGCCGATCGTTGCGTGTAATAATACATCGGGTTTTCCTCGGCCTTGGCTTGACTACTCTCCATTCTCTCTGTTTGTGTGTCTGTCTGTCTCTCTCTGTCTTTGCCTCTCTCTGCGCGCGCGCGCGCGCGTGTATGTATGTATGTGTGTGTGTGTGTGTGTGTGTGTGTGTGTGTGTGTGTGTGTGTGTGGACAAACAATACCGATCACCCACGATGGAAAGATATTTCATGGACCTCAGTTTTGAGTCTCATAATCAGTACACAATAAATCATCTCTGCCTCTATGCTGTCTCACCAAAGAATCCTCATGAGCTCAATACTCTGACGATGATATGGCCTCACTCTATAAAGTTCAAGCACAATTCATGCGTATTTGCTTGCCGCAAACGTTTCAGTCGCCGCAAACACGTCTCAGAATGAACGCCCCTTTTCTATGTTCACACCATGTCTGCAGGCGGAGGTCCCACTAATGTTTTCTCAACAATACTCACTCATTTCTGTCTGGCAAGGTAGATTTGGAGACCCGTTTCTTCAGACACTGTTGTAAATACCACAAGACTGACAATGCCACTCTCTCTGTGTCTGTGTATATTCGTGGCTGGTGCTTGGTCTGACTCTCTTTTTGCTCACTTTCCTTCCTGCTCCCCCCCCCCCCCCCCCCCCCCCCCCCCCCCCCCCCCCCCCCAACCTACCATAAACGCTACCTTCAGATCTGTCTCTTCTTCGTCTTATTCGTCTTCTTCCTCCTCTCTCTCTCTCTCTCTCTCTCTCTCTCTCTCTCTCTCTCTCTCTCAACAACCAATGCCATGCTGACACATTTCCATAAAATCAACTGTACTTCCTAAACTGTGAAGAGAACAGCCCAAACCATGCCGACATATTCCCTACAAGACAAATTACACTTCCCAAGCGATTCTTTAAAATGAATGACTTGACTGTGATCAAATCAGTCCATCATGTTCAGACAATGGCATATAGTGAGCTGCTGGTATTGTTTAGTGCTTTGTACTATTGTCATGGACCTTCGGTTTGGATGGGTGTCTGCATGTTAAGACATGACAATCTGGTGAGCAAGGGAAGAAAACACAGACAGAAAATCTCACTGTCAACCACCCATTCAGCGACAGACAAGAAGACGCAACACAAATGCCACACGTGATGTGAATCAGTTAGCCTTTTCCGTCAAACTCACACTCTCACAACAAACAGGAGAATGGCCTGAAAGAGTGTCACCATCCAGGGACTTAGGAGACTAGATACCACGGAGGATGTTACAGCAGCCTTACAATCACTGGCGTTTAGAAACCGAAAGAGGTACCGAAAAATATGTGTTGATGTTTTTGTTACAAAAAAGTCTGTTTTGGGTATTTTCGTTACAACGTATATGACCATTGTGCAATATATGAAGACACAAAATTCACCGAACTAACAAGTGCAGAAATGTTAAACACTGTTCAGATGAAACCTTTCCATCGGTCTAGTGTTGCAGACACGGGTAAGTAAATCACTTAACATAGACTTCTTTGCCTTTGCTTTTCCATTCCTGTAATATATTAGCACTGCATTCAATTCAATGTAAATGCTTTCAATACTGAAGGGTTTTAACACACTGCGGTTTTCTTCCACGTGAAGAACCTTTTTAAAGGTAATTTTCCTGTTCTTAGTCAAGAGCTCTGTACATACCTCACAAAGTCACTAAGGATAACTTCTGCAGCCACATAAATGATAAGAGTGAATACATTTGGATGATGGAAGTCTGGTGTGAAGACAGAAAAAGGGTCATTACGTACATTTCATCACAGTAGGATTCAGTTTTGAGCAGAAACAAGATGTGCTGAATTTGCTTGCCTACTAGCACGTCACTTCGTGAGAATTCTTGAATGAACTATGTTGTGTTTTTTTTGTCTTTTTTTTTTTTTTTTTTTTTTTTTTTTTTGCTGTATTGTTGCCACAAGTTGAGGTGCACATAAGACATAGTAGTGATAAAACAAGAAGATGAAATGGATGTAAGAAAACATGTTCAGAAATGTCTTTCAGTAGAGACAGAGAGAGAGAGAGAGAGAGAGAGGCGGGGAGGGGGGGGGGGGGGGGGGGGGAGGAATACTCGTCCGTCTTTGCTAACAGAGATAGACCAGGAGCAGAGATGCTTTGCATGCTACCCGACCATCCGACTCCCACACCTCTCCTCCTTCCCGTGCTGTGAAGTTTAGCTCACCTAAACCCTGGCCTGCACCCAGTCAATGATTCATCAAAGCTGTTTCAGCGCCACAATCAAACTAGGCCGTTTGCTGGGGGAAAAAAAAGGCATGAAAAAAAAATTGTGAAGATGGAAAGCTGCCAGTCGTGTGATTCTTGCTAGTCGCTGATTGCGGGAGAATCAAGGTGACAATGGTCGGTCGTCGATCTCCATGAACAGGGGACATGGCAGCAGGATTCGAAGACCATTAATCGTCTCATTCATGGGAGACGATCCATGCGGACAGAAATCATGGTGAAAGAAAACAGGCAATCGATGTGGCCCTTACAAAGCGAAAATCGGTGATGCAGTCTCCCGCTGGCCATTTTGTCCATTGGCATGAGGTAGTGCTGAATGGTTTATTTGAAGTGGCCTGCAAACTATGTGGTATACCACAGCAAACTGTAGTTGGCTTGTTATGGAGGGGGGAAGGTGA
>JADBJO010001185.1:257500-260000 GCA_016801955.1 Conus betulinus
TCAGTATGTGTCTATGTCCACTGAATTTTTGTCTCTCTCGTCTGCCAGTGTCTGTGTCTGTGTCAGTGTCTGTGTCTCTGCATCTCTCTCTCTCAGATGAAAAAATATTTTTTTTAAGTTAAGAAACAGACTGTTGATGAGGAGTTGTGTGTATTTGTTAAGTCTATATGTATGTCTGTCGTCCAATCCAAGTAACTTCTTGCGCGCATACCACACACACCATTCGCCACCACAACCCTCTCCCCCACCCCCCCCACCCCTCTCTCTCTCTCTCTCTCTCTCTCTCTCTCTCTCTCTCTCTCTCTCTCTCTCTGTTTACATTATGTGTGCAATCCGCAGGCATGTTTTTTTATTTCCTGATACCGATTCAATTATTTAAAGTATAAAACCCTTTCGCAAGACTGACAGAGAAAGATCTTTACAGCCAAAAATTCAACTTATTTAGCCTTTTCTACGTTTCTTTCAAAATGCCTGTCACTGACAATACCTCCTGACTCCGACATGCGTAACGGAAATTCTGTACAGAAGAATAATGCGTGACATGAATTCCCCAACAAAGGACCCTTGCAAGACAGCCAATAGTCCGTTCTGTCCAGACGTGAGAAATCAACGGATTGTGCAGGCTTCCAGAGGGCTTATAGTGGGGCACACACACGGTAGCTCATATACTCCCCACTTAGAGTCCATCAATGAACAGCTCACAAAAGCTTCCAAAGTGACCACTTGACAGCTCGGACCCCAAACACGTCATGGTTCCTGCCCTGTGTCTCTCGTTTTGGTCTTTCCCCTTGAGGATAAGAAGACAATGGGTGCAAATTGTCTGAAAACGTATGGGACAGCACAAGAAGTAAAAATATGAATAGTCAAGACAAACATCAATGTAGACAGCGACACAGACATGAAAAAAAAGCAAGAACGGCTGAAACAATCTCCAGTCAACTTCTTTCTGTCCATTGTCTCACTGAGAGTTGGATCAGCCGTGTCTTAAGAGTATATACGTCAGAACGGACTTTTTCGCTGGTTATGTACCGCTTTGGATCCCCCCCCCCCCCCCCCCCCCTCCCGATCAACAGATCAAACGTACTCTCACTGGTGGTAAACATCCTTCTAAATTTTTCATACTCCTATCCAAGGAGATAAACAAGAATAGCACATTACTAGCTTGGGCAACAACGAGAAGCTGATGATGGAAGAATGAAGGGAAGCTGATTTTGATACCCAGGGAAGATGAATTGTGATTGTAATGTTGTAATTGATTGCAAAATACTGTAATCTAAGCAGTACTTGAGTTTTATACAGTTCTGGTGTATTACGGTGGCGATGAATTTCTCCCTCCCTCCCTCCCTCCCTCTCTCTCTCTCTCTCTCTCTCTCTCTCTCTCTCTCTCTCTCTCTCTCTCTCTCTCTCTCTCTCTCTCTCTCTCTCTCTCTCTCTCTCCCTCCCTCCCTTCCCCCTCTCCATATAGATAGATAACTCACTCTCAATCGACAAATCAGCTTCAGCAGCAAATATGTTAGGTTAAAGGCCCAATGAGTGGATAGATTATCATCTTTCAGTCATTTCGTTAATTTATGTATAAATCAAATCAAAGTTTTTTATCCGATGTTTCCGTTTTATCTATTAATTTTTTGCATTTATGGTTTTTCCCGTTATTCGCGTTTCTTATTAATTTATTATAATTATATCTTATCAATGCTGTTGATTTTTTTCTGTCCTCTGTTACAGTGGCTATATCAACTATTGGATCAAACGTTGTGTTCCAAATACACTAACTGTTCGTGTTGAAGAGAATATGACAGTGGCTGTGCTGGCCTCCTGTTGCCGGGAAAATCTATAGACTTGTTACCTATCCACTGACTTCTGTTTAGAGTCGGTGGCCATACACTGAACTTTCAAATTGTAGTAACTCGTAGATAAACCGTCAAAGTCTAAACCTTGGAATGGTCAAAGTGTTATAGATTACCGTATTCCAACTCAGTGTCTATGAATTTTAGAAAACATGAAGTATATTTTCAATGAAAACGAAACTTGCGCTTCATTTTTCTTCACTAGGAAAGAATGCCTCCGAGTTGTGTTTGTGTGTGTTTGTCTCACTTGACGTTTCTTGTTACATTGTAAATGTCCCTTGTGCAGTAGCTTCAACAATGTGGAAATGAACTGACTGACCAAAGTCCAACTTGTGTATGTAATGCATGATATACTTTCTTTAAAAACAAAAACAAATACATATGTTTTCGTGTACATTTTCTCTCGCTCTATAAAAACAGTTGTTGATATATCTCTGTCCTCTCGTTCACATCTGCTGTGAACAGTCCATTCTCTACTCCAACCCACTCTCAGAAGAAGGGAAACATACCCCGACTGCATTATCAAGGTACAAAAGACGGTTGTACCCTAGTGATAGAAACTGTACAATCCAACCAACACCTAGCCCACCAAATCATCAAAGTTTATTTCGTCATAGTAGCTTTCTAGGACGAAAAAACAATATCTGCATCTG
>JADBJO010001185.1:265000-272500 GCA_016801955.1 Conus betulinus
ATTTTTGCTTTGTAAGGGCCTCATCGAATGGCTATTTTCCCGCACACTATAATTCCTGCCCCCATGGATCGTCTCCCTTGAATGGGGGTGATTACTGGCCTTCGGTTCCTGTTGCCATGTCTCCTGTTCACTGAGATGGACGAGCGAACGTGGGCCATTGTCGCCTTGATTCTCCCTGCAATCAGCAACAGGATGGAATCTCTCGTTTGGCCGATTTCCATGTTCACAATATTTATTTCCCTTTTTTCTTCCTTTTTCCATCAAATCGCCTATTGCAGTTTGGCTTTGGCGCGTAAACAGCTTTGATGAACGGTTGAGTTCACTACGTGTTTTTTTTCACTCAACCCTCAGCAAAATTTCAAGGATGCTGAACCAAAAAAAAGAAAAAACACACACACATTGACTAAATCAAAAGTAGAGAGAGCCATCTGAGCCGTCAAGCATCGGCTGGGAAAACAGGAACTTTTATTGTCAAAATGATTACTGTATATAATGGATAATATAGACAAGCCTAGGAAAGGGGAAATGAAAGGACTGTACATTTTCTCTCTCTCTCTCTCTCTCTCTCTCACACACACACACACACACACACACACACACACACACACACACACACACACACACACACACACACACACACACACTCGCATAAAAATTCACACACATACATATTCAGAGTCACACACACACACTGACTGACTGACTGAAACCAATTTATTGTCAGATTAACTCAAAGTTGTACTGACATTTAAGAAAACATTATGAACAGAATACCAACGTTTTTCATTCAAAGCAAAGAAGCATAATTAACACACCAAAATACGCGCGCACACATACACACACAAGCGCACACACATGCGCGCATGCGTACTCACGCACATACACATACACATACGGACGCGCGTGCCCGCGCGCACACACACACAAAAGTACGCACTTACATAAATACACAAATACACGCATCTCAATACGAACACACTCATACCCTCACATACACTCAAACTGCACACTCACACACAGACTTACACACGCCCACACACACACACACACACACACACACACACACACACACACACACACACTCATACTCGAGCACTCGTACACACATGCATTCACTCTCATAAACACACGCATGCACGCACACATACGCGCGCACGCACATACACATCCACGCCCATTCAGGATACGCTTCGGTGCTCGCACCCCGATCCGTCGGTGCGCAACAGCAGGGGCCCAGAAATCCACCAGTCGGACATCGACACAAGTTTGGAGCAAGCTATAGACAAAAAGTATTTCGGAAGGATGTGTTCCATCAAACGGATGATGTAAGTGTGCTGCTGTGTGAATCAGACGACGACCTTCAAGAATATTCCTGCGATCCGTGTTCGGAAGAGACGATCGCTTTTTCTGGTTTAGCAACCAGGAAGAAAGACACATGTCATAAGAGGAATGTCTTAAATTGTCCTGCATTTGGAAGGAAGACGCATCGGCAACACGAAGCATGCAGAGACCCAAGCATGTGCTGCACGCTGTCCACGGACTGATCCAGTTTTACCTGGGGTGACCGTCGTCTACAGAACTGACAGTGAACACCAGTGACATTTTCTCGTTCATGATTTCATCACGTAAAGTGAAAAAAAACAGGATATTGCTGTGGTTTCCATGTTAATAAAATCGAAATTGAGTCGCGTTTTGTTATTGTACATCCCGCCGATTTGCTTAAAGGGCTTTTACAGCCTAACAGCATTAAACTTCGTTCATTCGTTCGTTGTCCAAACATCAAAGCAATAAGCCTATAGAGGAGATAATTTCTACATACACTAACATACACACACACACACACACACACACACACACACACACACACACACACACACACACTGAGAGCCCATATATACCGGAATTCAGAAACACCAATTCTGTGTGACTATACATGTATATCCATTACATGGTAGTCAAGGGTCATTAAAGTATGGAACTGGCTGACATATTACTCGTAAGAGTCGAACAGCTTATGGGTGTATATGGATTGGGGAAGGGGAGAAGAGGGAGGAAGAGATGGGGGGGGGGGGGGGGGGGGGGGGGGGGATGAAAAGCCTTGCTCTACGTGCAAATTAGACGCCGACCATACTGATATGGAATATGCCTTGAATAAGATTTTAACGTTTCAAAAATTCGCGAATTGGTTCTAAAAAAACAAACAAACAAACAAAACCTGTTAGGGGGGAGGGAGGCAGGCATCGAGGAGAGGGTGGGGCGGTGGAAGAATTAAAAATATCTTCCAGTGGATGAGATTTAATAAGAGTAACAGCCAACATTGCCAGGCTCCAGCCGTTCTCATAACTGGGATTTAAAACACTTGACAAAGTCAACGGAAGCTTGAAGGACTTCATCTTATCATGAAGAGGCTGAAAGTGATTTTTTGTACTAGTACAGTCAAATAAAAAATGAGGGATATCGAGAGTCTGACCACATGCACAAGCAGGTGCCGGTTTATTACAACATTTGCTTGTTGGTTTCGTCATATCCCATCTGTGCTTCCGAGCTGAATCTTCCAGATATTGTATCTGTCTTATGTTCCAGATTGAACTTGTCAGAATGTGGATAGCTTCAGATGAAGAAAGAAGGATATCACAATTAAAAACATCAGATTTATTTCTTGCAGCTTCCTTAGCATAAAAGTCAGCTAAATCATTGCCACGTAAAACTAGAGTGCCCTGGAAACCCATAACAGAGTTACATCGATACCCCGGGTTATTAACTGATGAATGAGAAATAAGATCTCACACACCAAGTCTGAACGACTAGATTTTGATTGACAATGTAAAGCCGTAAGCGCTGATTTTGAGTCTGATAGTATAAGTATTTGTTTTTATGTATAACGGGCATGTCAAGTATAAAATCTAGTGCTTTCAAAATAGCAAATAACTCTGCTGTAAATATAGAACATCCTTTCGTAATATGGAATTTCTTTCTGATGCTAAGCGCTGGTATTACAAAGGAAGCCCAACATCGGAAGAATCTAAAACAGAACCATCCGTGAAAATGTGTAGATGGGAATCGTATTTCCTGTCTATCAAGTCTTTGGCATAGGATGATAGTAACAGAGGATTATCTTTTTTATTTAAATCTCCGTAAGAGTAGATTATTTCAGCCTGCTCTGACAACCACGAAGGGTATGAACAACATGGAACCTGGGCAATACCATCAAGAGACAGGTTGCAGTTCTGAAACAATGGGGAAACATAATCACCTAGGGACATGTATACCGATTTGTTACGGATCTCTCTTGAAATATACGTGCTGCCATCCAGTTCAGTCATTACTGAATTTGGGATGGTTCTAGCCCTCACTGTAAAATTACAGGCGCAACTTAGCCTGTGTTCATTTAAGGGTAACACACCAGCCTCCTTGTACGTCAAATCAATTGAAGCCCATCGGGGAAGTCCTAATGCAATTTTAAAGGCTAACGAGTCAATACTGGTAAGCTTGTGTAAATCTGTCTTTCCAGCTGTAAAAAAACTTCTTGGCCATATGACAGAATTGAACGAACTAACCCTGAGGCGACATAGACGAGATTAGATCCCAGTTTATCGGAGGTATGGCAGAAAGAACACGTAATAAACCAATTTTTTTCCTAGCCTTTTCTACAAGGAAATTTATATGTTTACTCCAAAAAAGTTTATAGTGGAAGATTACTCCGAGAAACTTAACTTGTTTGCTTGGGTATATCAAATTATTATCAACCCTTATAGAGATAGCTTCTCTGCCTTCAAACGCAATTGTTTTCTTTGTAAAGACAACAAAGACAGTTTTGTGAGCAGATAAACCAAACCCATTTGATTTCGTGTAATGAAAAATATTGTCAACTATTTCCTGATACTGTTCAATGATTTTCTTTCTTTTGGTTTGTTGTTTGGAAAAATTGCAGTTTACATTTCTCCACAGAGCAATATCATCTGCATATAGAGCTAATGTGGCACCTTTTGTATTAACCTGTTTAATATCGTAAAGCATTAGCGAGAAAAGTGTTGGAGCGATTACACTTCCTTGGGGAACACCCATGTTAATAGTCTTAGAAGTTGATAAAGCTCCATGTAGATTGACTTGGATAGTTCTGTCCGATAAGAAAGCTTTTAGAAATTGGAAAAAAAAAAAAAAACGACCTCGTATTCCTACTTCATGTGCTTTGAACAACAATTTAGAATGCCATACTGAATCGTAGGCTCTATGAACATCAAAGAACGTTGCAAGGGTCGAATAACGCTTGGCAAGAGCTTTTTTCACATTTGAGGATAAGTGGACAATGTGGTCTGTGACTCCTCTACCTTTCCTAAAACCAGCCTGGAATAAAGGCAGGACTCCATTTTTTTCAAGGAAATGTTTCTATTCTGT
This sequence comes from Conus betulinus, assembly GCA_016801955.1. Taxonomy (NCBI): domain Eukaryota; kingdom Metazoa; phylum Mollusca; class Gastropoda; order Neogastropoda; family Conidae; genus Conus; species Conus betulinus. The sequence continues at coordinate 269,396 of JADBJO010001185.1, forward strand.
TTTTCATTATTCTTTCAAAAAGTTTTCCAATGTGAGGTGTTAAAGAAATAGGTCGAAAACTAGAGGGAAGAGTTTTAGGTTTTCCTTGTTTAAGGATTGGGATGACAGTAGCTTTTTTCCAATCTGTAGGGAGCATTCCAGTATTCCAGCAAATCTGAAAGAACTCCAACAACTTTGATAACAGACTCTCAGGAAAATGCTTAATCATGTTATAGGAAATAGGATCCGAACCAGTGGAAATCTTACCGGTTTTACACGTTTAAGTGCGAAACAGAGTTCATGCATTGTTAAGTTTTGTGTTATATATAAAGTGTTACTTTCTATATTAGTCTGCTCAATGTTTTGGAATTTATCCTCAAAACTCCTTTCTACGAATTTGTTCAGATTGAGATAAACACTCAGTCTGACTCATTGAAGCAAAAGTTTCTGCTAATAATTCAGCCTTTTCTTTGTTAGTTCTATAATTTTATCATTAACATGCAGAGCAGGCTGAGGGAGATGAAATGTACCCTTGATTTTTTTTAATTTCTTTCCATAATTTAGAAACGTCATGTGGATGTTTAGAGCAAGTCATGATCAAATTACCATAATACTGTTGTTTTTTGCAAGAGCTACTGTTCTGTTACTATAGTTATTAGCAATTTTGTATTTACAGTGGAGTTCGTTTACTACTTTGGGGTGGCTGTGAATGACGACTATTCATCCAGTTTTGAAATGCCTCTGTTTTTCATTTTTACGGCCAACTCACATGAGGAGTTCCACCATGGGTTTGAGGCTCTCTTTGGATGGTCTTTAAACTTAATCTTTGGAATGGCACGATCTGCTGCTCTCAGAATAAGATTTCGTAAATCTACATAATTGTTTTCAAGATCTTCTACTGATTCTATGTTATGATTAAAATTGAGCTTAAGAGAACCAGTAATTAGAGTCTGGGCAAAAAAGGTCCCAGTTGGCTTATCTTCGTTGTATTTTGTATGTCCGAGGGTATGCTCAGTCTCTCTCTGGACACACTAAGATCTGAACTTCAACAGGAAGATGGTCACTACCCAGTGGTGACTGAATGACATTCCACATGCAAAGTGGGAAAAATACCCGGAGTTACTAAGGACAAATCAATTGACGAATTTTTCTGATCAGAACGATCAGCAATTCTGGTGATAGACCCGTCATTCAGTATCGTTAGATTAGCATTTACTATAGTGTTGGCGAGATATTCATTATTGTTTGTGATATTTTTAGAGTTTTCGGACCATAGAGCATGATGGGAATTGAAATCACCCAGAATAATCCACTCTTTGTTTGAATCTAAATCAAACAACCAGTCGGCTTCCTTCTTGGACACACACCATCTGGGTAATAACAGTTCACAACTTGTAAACTTTGGCCCTTGATATTCACTGCTATACAGCAGGAATATAAGCGTTTGTCAGTCGCGTTACAGGGTGTTTTAACAGGTTGGTACACAAATGTTGCACGACACATATATGGCAGTTTTGTTTTAGTATTTTTTCACTGCATTAGTCACTGGAGGAAAATAGTATCCCGGGAGTTTTGGTAAATCATTTTTATGACAATTCAGAGACTGCAGTGCAAGGACATCAAAACTATGGTCTTCCAAAAACTGAATAAGGTAGTCAATGTTACATTTGCTTCTGCAGTTCCATTGTAAAAACTTTAAGACGATCTATGACTGAACTGTCCATGCTGTCTTTTGAACTGTACACACACACACACACACACACACACACACACACACACACACACACACACACACACACACACACACACACACGCACGCACGCGCGCGCGCGCACACACACACACACACACACACACACACACACACACACACACACACACACACACACACACACAGTACAGAGAGAGAGAGAGAGACAGAGAGAGAGAGAGACAGAGAGCGAGAGAGTCAGAATGACAGAGACAGAGAGACAGAGAGACTCACATGTAGACAATGATAGAGGAAGACAGAACTGGGGAAAGGAAGAATAGGGGGCGGTGGGGGGGGGGGGGGGGATGCGGTGGGGGCGCAGAGGGTAAACGACTAGAGATAGCGAGGGAACGACACAGCCGGAATCACATTGTTTGTGCACTGTCTGAGAGAACAAAATCACAGAGAGAGAGAGAGAGAGAGAGAGAGAGAGAGAGAGAGAGAGAGTCACACACAGTCAATATCCCATGTTTAAACTGTCTGAAGAAATGGGTGCTGGAGCTGTCTCTAAAAGAAAGGGGTATCTGGCAATAGAAGGGTTGGTTGCGGAGCTGCCTCTCTAACTCTCCCGGGAGAGTATACGAAAACAAAAAAAAGGATCGTTCCTGCTGGCTTTGTTTGCCGAAGAGATGGAGAGTTTGCAGCCATCCAATGAAGATCAGAGATCACAGACATCTGTCTTGGAGGTTTATTTCAGGGAGGGGATTAAGGACATTGCTGAAATGGACAAAATTAATCTTAAACTTACTCATTATTTTCTCAGAATACCAGTGACTTTAGCTGCAGATAATGAGTTATCCAACATCGACGAGTTTGAGTTTACTGCGAATGGGAGATGTGTATTATTTTTCCCTGATGATATTTCTTGACTCGCATTGTATATCTTATAACAATCATGATTTTCTGTATCAATACATTATTTCGTCTATTTATTTGCTTCTATGTTCTTGTTGCTGTTATTGGTGTTGTGTTCTTTTATTGGACATTCAATGAAAAACGAATACAAGTAAAATTCTGAGAGTCGTTCTCAGGCTGAGAACAACATTGAAGACACAAATGTTATATATATAATGAAACCAGAGTGGGCCTATAGATATGAAACTGAAAAAAAAATGTGCAGCTGGCAAAAATGAATCCGTGTATTTTCACAAAACTGGTTCCGTCTCATTATAAAAACAATATCTGACATTTACGTAGTAATTTCTTTCTCCTCAAAATCAAATAAAACGAACAGAACTGATTTAACTGAACACTTCTCTGACTGTCTTACTGATTAAAAAAAAATTGTTGATCAGAAAATAAAAAACAGACGTTCGTTTAAACTTGTCAGACACAAATACATTCTTTGAAAATGAAAACGTAATAACCTTAGAAGA
>JADBJO010001185.1:300000-302500 GCA_016801955.1 Conus betulinus
GTCCACTGCAATACCAAATGTGTGAGAATGTATGGATGCTTTAACTGTTTGTATATATGTATGTATGTATCTCTTTCAAGTCTCGCCAACAATAATACCCAATACAAAGAAGTGAGACAAAGTCATTCCTTACATTTGAGGAATTCTGAAGCTGCTCTCCTGGTTCTATCAATGCCAAGTGGATTGTTTGAAAATAGGGACAGATTTTAAAATCTGCGTTTGTATCTTAAGTTGTTAAATCCATTTCATAAATCGAAGTTTTGTCACAAAATGACGATTTGCGACGACAACAAGAAAGCATTATTTGCGTGCATACATACACACATAAGTTCACGCGCATGCACACGAGTACACACCCACACCCACATGCACGCACGCAAGCTCACGCACACACACACACACACACACACACACACACACACACACACACACCACACACACACACACACACACACACACATGTAAAACGCACACACAAACACGCACACACACAGGTACACACACACGCGCACACAACACACACACACACACACACACACACACACACACACACACACACACACACACACACACACACACACACACACGCTTTTACCCTCTCAAACAAACTTGCTTTTTTGTTTTGTGGTTTTTTCCTGTTTAGTGAGTGCATTCACAGTCACACACATACACACACACACACACACACACACGCGCGCGCGCGCGCGCGCGCGCAAACGCACGCACGTGTGAGTGAACACATAAAGATTTACATTCACAGGCATACACCACTTAAACAGAATAAGGAAAAAAGAAGGAAGGAAAGAAAGAAAAGATCAATCAGGGAAGAAAAAAAGGAATCAATCAATCACCCAATCAGGAAGAAAAAAAGGAATCAATCAATCACCAAACCAGTCAACAAAATAAATATCACAAACATTCAAACGAAACAAATAAGCAAGTTGCATTGTAATCTGCCAGCTGCTGGGGGGGGGGGGGGGGGGGGAGGGATAAATCGTAAATTCCTATTCTTTTACAGGTCAAAACCACGTTCCATGTTTTAAAATGACCTTCTATTAAGGTTAAATCACGCTTTTCACTTTTACTCTGCTTCTTCTTTGACGATCAATGAGTGTGTTAGAATGTCTGGAATGCTATTTTTTAAGGGGGGTCAACTCAAACATTGCCTGAAATGCCCACCCAAGTGCATTTCGGCGTTTGCTTTTGTTAACAATGCTCAGTGTAGTTCTGCTGTAGCCTTTAGGTTGAGGATGGAAAGAAAAGTTTTTATTCCTGTCCAGTGTGTGTGTGTGTGTGTGTGTGTGTGTGTGTGACAGACAGACAGACAGATGGAGTTGACCGACCTACGCACTGTGGAACTTATAGTGTGTTGCTCTTCCGCTCCTCTGTGCTTGCTTCTCACGTCATGCTGTGTTGCCATGGTTTTGTTACGTGTGTGTTGACGGTCAAAGTCGAACTTCTAGGATGAATTGGCAACAGCCACATTATCTACAGGGAGAAATCTTCCAGTCATTGGTAGAAAAATAAAGTGTCCACCAAAACGACTGACAGACGGACAGATAGATAGATAGACAGATAGATAGATAGACAGACAGACAGACAGACAGACAGCTAGCTAGCTAGCTAGCTAGCTAGATAGATAGATAGACAGATAGATAGACAGACCGACAGACAGTCAAGTATAATACATGAAAAGGTACTAGTACACAGACTAGTGAATGTAATGAATAAATCAAGCTACAATAAAAGGAAAACAGAACAACATCCCATCGATTATCAGAAATAACTGCATTGTGTGTGTACCATGGTAAATATTCTAGGAGAGACATAGAGAGGGACAGAGTGGTAGAATGAGAAGAGGGACACACACACACACACACACACACACACACACACACACACACACACACACACACACACACACACACACCGTACAGCAGCAGCATCCAAATGGGCAGTTAAACTAACAAACGGTGCACATATCAACCGCTGACAGAAGAAACGAACAGCACAAGAAAAATTCTGAAAAATTTATATGAATAAAGAATAATAAATAAAGTAATTGAAATCACACAAGAGATTATGTTAATAATCGTATCTCAAGACGATAGGTTTCACTGAAGAATACATTACATTTCTTTTCTTACCACCCCACCTCAACCCTCTTCTCTCACTTGCTGAGTAGTTCAGCTGTCCTAAATTTGGGATTGTATCAAGTCACTCATCAATCTCTCTCTCTCTCTCTCTCTCTCTCTCTCTCTCTCTCTCTCTCTCTCTCTCTCTCTCTCTCTGTGTGTGTGTGTGGGGGGGGGGGATTTTTTTTTTTACACAGTCCTTATACAAAGGGGGAATGATGAATCTAGAGAGTGTCAGAATGTGAAAATACAAAGTTGCCGCATAAAATCGCCTTGCCATCTATTGAACAGTGGGGAAAATCAACGCAGCAATCCCCAACGTTAATCGCCAGTCATGGTGCATGATGGCGGGACTCGAAAGCCAA
>JADBJO010001185.1:307500-310000 GCA_016801955.1 Conus betulinus
CTAATTTGTGTGTTTTTTCTGAGAGCTCGTCTGGTGGATTATATTATCAGCTGTCTTTCACTTGCTGCGGCATGTCATATACAAACAAATTATATCATGCAGATCATATCTGTCTTAAACGAGAGAGGAAATGTCTTGGATATGTACTTTAATACATATACACAAAATGAGAAATTTAAAAACACTGTATTTCTCCCTGAGAATAACAAAATAAACAATCTATATACAAATCGCCTTTGACCAAAGAAATATGCCCTCTGTGATGCACATAGTACATCACGAAAGTACATGAAACAATACATTGCTTTGAAACTCAACTCAAAATGTGTGAGCATACATTATATATGTATTTAGACAGGTATGAATGCATTCAAGCACGTATGAATGTATGATTATGCGTGTGCGTATGCATGATGAATGTTTTATTTTCTGTCAAATCTCGCCAACACCAAGATGCCATATAAGAAGTGACAACTCTCTCTCTCTCTCTCTCTCTCTCTCTCTCTCTCTCTCTCTCTCTCTCTCTCTCTCTCTCTCTCTCTCTCTCTCTCTCTCTCTCTCTCTCTCTCTCTCTCTATTCACCGTTATTCCACAATGGGGTGGTGACGAATGTAGACAGTCTCAGAATGTGAGAATGGAAAGTTGCCAGACGAGAGCGCATGGCCGTCTATTAAACACAGGGGAAAACCAACACAGGAATCCTGTATCTTAATCGTAAGTCTTGGTGAGCAGACGACCTGGTGGCTGGAATCCAAGGCCAGTTATTGCCCCATTCAAGATGGACAATCCCTGCCCTCAAATCAGCGCAGGAATCGGGTGATGGGGCTAACTGCCAAGCGTTGAGATCCTCACAACGCGTGAAATTACCTCCATACGTCTGCCGCCCATTGCCTCCCCGTCAACCAGGAGGTCTGAATTGCATCCTTGGACTGGCATGTAAACTGTGCCGTCTGACACAGCAGGCATAATGGAACATGTGACAGTGAACTGAGGGAGGATGCGTATGACTCATTCAACGTGTAGCTTAGAGGTCAAAACATATTTCGATAAGTGAGGTTTAGTAATGTTTGCCTTTCATTTTCAATGAGGGTAACTTTCCTATGTTTTCCTCTTTGTACGTGCGCAGAGTTGTGTATGGGTATGTGTGTGTGTGTGCGTGCGTGCGTGCGTGCGTGCGCGTACGTGTGTGTGTGTGTGTGTGTTGTGTTGTGTGTTGTGTTGTGGTGTTGTGTTGTGTGTGTTGTTGTGTTGTGTTGTGTGTTGTGTTGTGTGTTGCGTTGCGTTGTGTTGTGTGTGTGTGTGTGTGTGTGTGTGTGTGTGTGTGTGTGTGTGTGTGTGTGTGTGTGTGCTTGCGTGCGTGCGTGCGTGCGTGCGTGTGTGTTGAACACGTTTGAGGGGATGAATGAATGCCTTGGTGAGGGCTACGGTGGTTAGGCAGGGCTGGACATGTCAGATAATGGGAAGGGAAAGCTGGTGAATTTTCGATCAATGCACGCCACAAAAATACAGTTACCTGATTCAGTTCGAACACAGCGACAGGCAGAGCAAGTGTATAGCAGGAAATGTCTGTAAACCGAGATAACGCAACACACAAAAAATGACTAAGAGCTGTGCAGTACACGTTCTCAACCGAATTTAAGATATCAGTTTGATTGAATACACCTTTAACCGTCAGTGAAAAAAAAGGTAGGTATTCAACATGGACTACTATCGCTTGTGCAACAAACGTATGTGACTAATGTGAGTTCCGTGGAGCTTTTCACACGAAGAAACAAATGTGGCTAGGTGAGATGCACCTGACTTGGAAGGATTTTGCTAGATAATGATAAGATCATGTTCATTTGGTTGTGGTGGCAATATTTCTCAGACTGTGCATACTATGTGGAGAAACAAGTCGAATGAAATAGAGTGTGCAATGGACATCCCCACAAAAAGACAGGTTCGAGTTCAGATCTGAGTCATATACTGTTTCTCTCAACGACCCTCCATTCTTCATCACACACACACACACACACACACACACACACACACACACACACACACACACACACACACACACACACAAGCACACATATATGCGCATGTGTGCACGCACGCACGCACGCGCCTCCCCCCCCCCCCCCCCCCACACACGCGCGCGCGCACGCACACGCACACTCACATATATATGTGGACGAGTGCACTAGGGTTTAACACACGCACAGCCACACCCAACACTCTACGCGAAAATAAAATGAAGGTAGCAAAGAATGAATGAATGAATCAATCAATCAACAAACGAATTAATAAGATAAATGAAACAACCAAACAAACAAAAAGCAAGTTTCACTTTAAATCTACTGCAGATAACAAATCTATATAAAAATGGTTCTCAACAGCTGATAAGCGCATCAGTCTGTTTTAAAACCAGCTTTCTCTCAAGGCTGAATCATGCGTTTTCAAACTCATTCCACTGTCACCGGCGATCAATGTGCCAGAGAGCTTGGAATGCCATTTGTGT
>JADBJO010001185.1:320000-330000 GCA_016801955.1 Conus betulinus
TTTCTTTCTGTCACTCTCATCAAATATGAAATAATCATAAGACAGGAACTGCACTTGAAAAACAAAATTAAATTGGAAAAAAAATTAAGACAAATTTCAAAGCGTATCGACACTGAGGTCTTGAACGAACAGGACAAGCACCAGCAAGATCACGTAAGTACAGGGAAAGTGCACTTCCTTGTAGAGTTCCACAGGAAAATGAAGAAAGTTACTTTAACGGTCGAAATGCGTTGCGCCTTGTCTCGTTTTACTTTCTAAATTTGTCTGGAGCGATCGGTAACCCATTTTCCCACTTCTACTTTCGTCGATAAGTCTTTCGGTTGAAACTGCCTCTCTCTCTCTCTCTCTCTCTCTCTCTCTCTCTCTCTCTCTCTCTGTGTGTGTGTGTGTGTGTGTGTGTGTGTGTGTGTGTGTGTGTGTGTGTACATACAATTCGAAATGAATTATTTGGCAGAATCATACATTGGAACAGACATGAACAGATCCATAAAATGTGCTTTAACAAAGGCTAGATTAGGTGTCTCTGACATAACAGTGCATAGTCAAAGGTATAAGAAAGATAACAGGTCTTTGTTGCGTACTTTGTGTAGATCCGGTGTGGGGGGTGAAGTTCACTTTGTTTTGTGTTGCCCAGCAGCACTTAATGATTTTTAAGAGCAAGTATTGTAGCAGGCCATCATTATTTAGTTTAGTCTTACTTTTGTCGTCGAAAAATGAAGGTGTTATGAATCATTTCTCTACACATCTGCATAAGTCATTTGAACGGCGGAGCACTATAATATGACGCTATTGTAATTCGTGCAAGAACCAGGCATATGTTTCCATTGATTTTGTACACCAAAGTGCGTGAAAAAAAATCTCGTTTAGTTTCGCATGTTTCCCCTTCAAATGGGGGTTCTGGCCTTTTTTTGAATATCGTTATCGTTATCATTATCGTTGTCGTTCTCTCTCTCTCTCTCTCTCTCTCTCTCTCTCTCTCTCTCTCTCTCTCTCTCTCTCTCTCTCTCTCTCTCTCTCTCTCTCTCTCTCATCGTCCTTCCGCTTTTGTCCTGCGCTCCTATTTTTCCCCATCCAGTCTGCTAGGCTTTTTTTTTTTTTTTACTGTCTGCCATACACCTACACACTTCTCTGTCCGTTATCGTTGCTCCTTCACACCTCTGCCGACATACCCACTGGCACATTACTGATCAGACTGAGCGATAGTCTCAGTCTGTTATCTGGTCGTTTTGGGGGCTGCATCGTGCGATCGACATAAACTTTCACGCCTACGTGTCTGGCAGTATGATGGACAATTTGGTCCTCAGCTGCCGAGCCTGAATCTGTGCTGCCGTGTTTGCAGGTATTGGCCAGTATGACGCTTTGTCATATTAGTTCATGTCTCTGTTTATTTTGCTCGCTCTCTCTCCCTCTCTCCCCCCTCCCCCCCCCTCTCTCTCTCTCTCTCTCTCTCTCTCTGAGTGTGTATATGCGTGATGTGTGATATGTGTGTGTGTGTGTGTGTGTGTGTGTGTGTGTGTGTGTGTGTGTGTGTGTGTGTGTGTGTGTGTGTGTACATGTGTGTGTGTGCGTGTGTGTGTATATGTGTGTGTACGTGTGTGTATGTGTGTGTGTGTGTGTGTGTGTGTGTGTGTGTGTGTGTGTGTGTGTGTGTGTGTGTGTGTGTGTGTGTGTGTGTGTGTGTGTACGTGTGTGTTACGTGTGTGTACGTGTGTGAGTGTGTGGGCGCACATATGTGTCTGTATTTATGTGTCTGTCTGTCTGTCTGTCTGTCTGTCTGTCTGTCTTTTTCTGTCTGTGGGTGTTTGTTTCACCATGCTGATAAAATATCATACTTTATTATTATTATCAATATCATAATTGTAATGATAATGATGATGATAACTGTTGCTGTTGTTGGTATGAGTAGTAGTAGTAGTAATAGCAGCAGCAGCAGCAGCAGCAGTAGTAGTAGTAGTATGATGTAGTAGTAACTTCCTTCATTCTGTTTGTCGTTATCATCATGTTGTGGTCTTCCTTTGTATTTTAGCCGAACGTTGTAAACAGCCAGGACAGATTACAAGATTATGCATCTCTTAAAGTCTTTCTCAGTTAGTACTAAAGTTTGTTTTTGTTTTGAGTCTCCCTTTCTTCTCTTTCTTCTTCTTCTTCTTCTTCTTCTTCTCTGTCTGTGTGTCTGTGTCTGTGTCTGTGTATGCATGCATGTGTAGAATGCTGTGTGGTGCGAACAGATGAAAAGAACGCTCTGAGCGATCCCCACCCCCCACCCCCATCCCCACCCCCAGCATACTACTTCTTTAGTGATACACTATCCTCTTTTCAATCAAGTTCAATCAGCCTTCTGCTGATCGTATGTTATGAAGCAACACCTGTGGCAGCTGTTGAAGTCGTGGCATGTCGCTCATGGCCTAGCGGCCCACACAGGCCACATCAGGGGTGCAAGAGGGCTTAAAAAGGGAGCTAAGCAGAAGTTCCTTTAATTAAAGAGGTTTTTGTTTTCCCCTCAAAGGTTGGCTGGAGAAAAGAGAAAGGCTGGTTGTGTGGGTCAAAGAGTGTGTAAAAACGGATGCATTGCATGTGGTTTGGGTGGGTTACGACGGTTAATTCCCCACCCCTACATTTCTCTCTGTCTGGCTGGCTGTCTGAATGTCTGTCTGTCTGTCTGTCTCTCTCTCTCTCTCTCTCTCTCTCTCTCTCTCTCTCTCTCTCATCTCTCTCTCTCTCTCTGTTACACTTTAATCTCTCTCTCTCGTGTACTCTCTCTCCGACTCTCTCTCTCTCTCTCTCTCTCTCTCTCTCTCTCTCTGACTCCCACCGCTACACTTCTCTCTCTGTCTCTCTCTCTCTCTGTCTCTGTCTCTCTCTCTCTCTCTCTCACACACACACACACACAACACACACACACACACACACACACACACACACACACACACACACACACGTACACACACTCACACACACACGCTCAGTGTCTCTACAATCTTGGGAGTTTTGTTTACTATGCAAAGAAACGACGCTGAAAAGTCTTAATTGTTAAGTTTGAATCAATACCTGCTTACACACTTCCTTGCCTGCTTATTTTTCCTATTTTGTTTTTCATCGTGACCATTTTAACTGTTCCAAAATGTTAACAGAACAGATCATTTAGAACTGAAAAACGTGCATGATTTTAACGGTCAAGGGCCTATGTCCAAAATCTCTCTCTCTCTCTCTCTCTCTCTCTCTCTCTCTCTCTCTCTCTCTCTCTCTCTCTCTCTCTCCTCTCTCTCCTCTCCCTTCCCTTCCTCTCTCTCTCTCTCTCTCTCTCTCTCTCTCTCTCTCTCTCTCTCTCTCTCTCTCTCTCTCTCTCTCTCTTCCATGGGTGGGATGAGAAATGTTAGAAATAAAAACAAAATCAAAAAGTTTGCGGTCGGGCCCAGGGGGCCGCTTAAGGCCCCTGGTTGGGTGCAGGGGCAACGCCCTGCTAGGGAGTCTGGGGACACGACGCTGACAAAAACTTGACATTTAAGGACAGTTTACTGAGTTCTCCTTTGATACAACCCTGACTTTTTATACTTGTCATACTTGCACGGGGGAGAAAAATCGCCAAAACACCAATACGAAAATCCGTATAATACGGAACTACTCCCATCCATGCTGTTCTCTTCTCTTCTCTTCTCTTCTCTTCTCTTCTCTTCTCTCTCCTCTCTCTCTCTCCCTCCCTCTCTCTCCCCCTCTTTCTCTCTCTGTTTTTTTTTTTTCATCTCTATCTCTATCTGTCTTATTCTCTCTCTCTCTCTCTCTCTCTCTCTCTCCTCTCTCTCTCTCTCTCTCTCTCTCTCTCTCTTATTCTCTCTCTCACTCTCTGTCTTATTCTCTCTCTCTCTCTCTCTCTCTCTCTCTCCTCTCTCTCTCTCTCTCTCTCTCTCTTGCCTGACACGCCTTCCCCCCTCCACCCACGCCTACCCAAGCCTTCTGTCCTACAATCCCTTCATTGTATGTGTACAGTCAAACCGTCTCGTTCAAGGACGTATAATCTGCACTGTGTATGCGTCAAGACGTTAATCTGTCATCCGATCTTTCCGTCAGTACAATGAGAGATTAGCATAAGTCTACACCGGCCGAGACAGGTCGCTAACTAAAGTGCCTGGCTTACCCACGGGGGTCTATTTCTACAGCCTTAATGGGAGGGCTCGATCCTGTATGGAGGAGTATGAGGCGTCTGACTGTGTTCTCTGTGTCTATATGAACTTCTTTGACTGTCTCTGTCTCTCATTCTCTTCTCTTCTCTTCTCTCTCTCTTCTCTCTCTCTCTCTCTCTCCTCTCTCTCTCTATCTCTCTCTCTCTCTCTCTCCCTCCCCCCCCTCCCATTCTGTTTAAACTGAGTTTGTTAATGCCATCGACCAAACCTGAAGATGTGCATAATCTTTCTTCGTTTTTGTATAAATGATTTCAAATGAGATGTGTTGTGACTTCTTGAAAGGTAAATGAATGCATTTATATCACCGTTAGCTTGCATTTTGAATCTGCTATATATTTTCACTCAGTTACATGTTCACATTCCCCTTCATGATGGGCTGAGGCCTAATATGTAAATGAATGAAATATCTGTCTCTCTCTCTCTCTCTCTCTCTCTCTCTCTCTCTCTCTCTCTCTCTCTCTCTCTTTCTCTCTCTCTCTCTCCCTCTCTCTCTCTCTCTCTCGTCTTGCAAAAGTGTTATCTGCGTTTAAATGTGTGTCTTTTGATCAATTTGCTCTCTCTCTCTCTCTCTCTCTCTCTCTCTCTCTCTCTCTCTCTCTCTCTCTCTCTCTCTCTCTCTCTCTCTCGTACAAAGAATAGTTGTCTTGACGCGAAATGTCAAAGTTCGAAGGCATTTGACAAACTTACTTAGTAAACGAGCTCGGTACCAAGATTAAAGTTGGCCATGCTGTCATGTGTAATCTGTGTCATGGCTGTGTTACACCCTTTACAGTAGACATGCATGCATGTTCGTATTAATAATGTTTCCCTCCGCGCTCCCCCCCCCCCCCCCCACCCCATTCTCATCCTTTTGACTGATGAGCTGTTGAAACTGTTGCTGTTGCCAGCTGAAATTCTTACGCTCTCTCTATGTCTGTCTGTCTCTGTCTCTGTCTCTCTCTCTCTGTCTCTCTTTCTCTCTCACACACACACACCACACACACACGCGCACGCAAGTGCACTACCCCCCACTCCCCCCCCCCCCCCCCCCCCCCCCCCCCCACATACACACAGACATAAAGACATACAGACAGAGAGTGAAATCGGAAAACTCTTACACACAACAGGCAGGTAATGGCTGCATAGTATTCGTCAGTTCAAACCCGTATCCTACTGTGATAGAGATGTGCACACTGTCCCTGCTTCCTGACTTTAATGAATTCATATTGTCCACATGTACTCATTCTTTTTAAAAAAAAAAAAAATTAATATTAAGCGAAATACACCAAGCACTAGTAGTTCTAGTGTTGACTGTCCTACAGGAAGAGCATACCAGCACCAGGCCGCCTTCAGGCCACGCACCCACAAGGGACCCTGCAGCTACGGTGAGGTTATTTCGACCTTGTTCCAGTGTGACTATTCTGTTTTTACGCCTGTCGGTCTACTGCGTAAAGTTCGTTTCGTCCGTCGATTGAGTAAGCTTGTCGACTGCAAGAGCTTCGATTTCTGATTTTTCAAAACGTTTGGGGGTTACTCGACTTAATGTAAGATGCGTTCAAAACGTTTGGGGGTTATTCGACTTAATGTAAGATGCGTAATAAATCTAACAATATGAGGTATTACGAGAACAAAAGGAATACACATGTTACTGCAGCATAACCACTAAATCGTTAATAATTCAGTAACACGCTAACCAGGATCCCAAACTTAAACGTCCACGTGTTCATGGAGCTCATGCTGCCGTTTCAAGCGAACACTTCGCATGCTTGTATTCGCGCACGTGATACCCAAACTCAGGAGTGAAAAAAGATCAAAGCATAGACATCTTTCTGCAGCCCATCTCTATGTTGTCTTGACTGCAATGATGCCTCGCTGAGATACGACAAGTCGGTCTACGGGCACGTTTTCAAAGCGGTCCATTAAGACAAACCTCCATCTACAGGCTCAAACGAATGATTGTAACGTTTAATGTTTTATCCCGAATAAGCATTTGACAGTGTGTGTAATTTTTTCATTTCCCATTGAAAAATAATGCTTTATCCTCAGTCAGCATTTGATATGAAGGATCTGCGAAATTTGGAAAATGAAATATGTCCTGTATCACGCGTGACTTCTTCCACAGCGGTAATTCAAACCTTCCCACAACTGTGGATCTTTCGCCGTTGATATGCGTCGGTTTTAACCCACGAGTATTCAGGTAGTCATTAATTAAATCCTCTTGTTACAGACGATGACTATTTTGTCTCACCGTCAGACAGGACAAGCATTTTCTCAGGAATGAGGCCGCACTACATTTCTCCTACAACAATCTTACTGCTGTCACTGAAGTCTGGAACGAACTCACTATTTGTGTGGAAGTGAAGATGCGGATAGGCTGAGGGGATGATGCACATCGTAACAGTTCACCCTGAAAGCAGGACACAGATGTTCAAGTGATGCTTGATGCTATGGATATGTATCCAAGGTCTGACCGGAAATTATACTCTTTTCTGAAAGAGGGTATAATTTAGGTCCAGTCTTGTTCAGGAAACTTAAACACCACTCTCAGAGATGCATCCATAAAAGTGAATGGCACTGGACAAAATGGTCCATGAACTCTGCGTTGAAATAAACTATGGTTAAGAACATCCCACCATCCTGATGCTTTCAGTAAGACTCGAATCCATAGTCTCTTAACTCCGAGTCTATAATGCTAGCTACTCAGCCACGGCGGTAGGTAAGAAAAATGTTGCATGTAATAATGAATGATAATCGTAAGTTGGATAGGAAATCTTACATGAAGCCCGGGGAGAATGACCCAATGAACAACCAGAAGACCATACAGGAGAGCACATTCCTCTGCAATGGTTTAGCAATTCTGTTGGGGGGGGGGGGGGGGGGGGGGGGCTGACAGGGGAAGGAATAATGGGTATATGGTCTGGGAAAAATACTTCCCTTGTACTCTTTTTTCTTTCTTTTTTTTTCTTTTTTTTCTTGCGATGAGACATGGAAATTACAAAATGTCAACGTTTTATGTCACTATCAATATTAATCATTCCATGAAAATGCATTTCTTTATCCATAGTTATGAACAGGTTTCCAAAAGCTTCAGTGGGCAGTGGGATACCTTTAAGAAATCCTATCGTGCGGATCCTGAATCCGCCTTTTAATACTTTAATCTTGAACAACGGATCCGGACCAGTCTTTAATGGATTCGTCCCTGGACACATTACGTCTTTCCGCCACGTTTGTGGGTAGACTTTGCGTAATCTTACTGACAGACAACACACAAGCAAACTACCGCACGCAGATGAAAGAAAAGTACTAATTAAAAAGTGCGGTAGATTATACTCCCGTGACGATACAATTCATGGCAGACAAAAGCCAGTACTACTGGCACCGACTGATCAACTAGGACGCAGATGAAGAAGATGCACATCTGACAGACAAGAAAGCATCTTAGAAAATGTTTCTACAAGAAAAAAGAGTTTCAGGTCTTGGTTGTAAGCCTCATCTGACCTGAAGAGAAACAACATACATGAGCAGAACCAACGTAAAAATGCACATTACTATTCATTCCAGACTGTGTGTTGTCATAGCATTTTGATACTACGCTCCGTTACACGAATCACAGAAAAAAGTGCAAGGATTTAACGTTCGAAAAACTGGTAGATAAGAAAAGAAGTGGTGTGTGTGTGTGTGTGTGTGTGTGTGTGTGTGTGTGTGTGTGTGTGTGTGTGTGTGTGTGTGTGAGGGACAGGGGGAGATTAAATAACGAAGAATAAACAGGTACAAATGCTGAGTTATGAGAGAAACGAGAGGAACAGAACTCTGCCAGCAAAGCCCATTGTCTTCCAGTTCAACTGGACGCATGCAAGAAAGAAGTACAACGAGCGCAAAACAGTCCCCTGCAATTTCAGCAAGATAGTCGGTTACCTGAGCTAATTAGTCACTCAGCAGTTATACTCACACGTCTATGTTTTCTACCCATTCCCGATCTGCCCACTTACGTTCTAGTTTAGCATGTATTCTGCATTGTTTCTGTCCTCGTTAAGCCATATAGCATTTCACTTCACTCCTTCTCTCACCGTTCAACCGTAAGACAAATAACGACCTCAAACTCATGGATTCAAAACGCCGGGAAGATAACTCATAGTGGCATAGTCTTCTCAAATAATACCAAGAATGAAAATGTTCGTTAAGTTTGTCCGTTTCCGTTATTCAGACGGTCAACAGCAAACGGGCAGGGACAAGGAAGCCTTTTTCATTCATTTATTGTTTTGTTTATTCATGTACTCATCTATTTTCTTCTTCTTGCGTGTCCTACAGATCGTTAGCAAGTAACTCATTCTTGGTCGGAAAGAATGTCCGTTAACGATCACTTACAACAGGACAAGAAATCACTGCTATTGAGGCAAGACCTTTACTAAGGGGTCTTGCGTTTTCAAACCAAAGACGGTCACTGCAACACCGAGAAACGATAGCGTTTCTCACAAACTGTGCATGCGTCAGAGCTATATACCCGAACCCCCTTCCCTCCCTCCCCTTCCCAGACCCCCCCCCCCCCCCCCCCCCCCCCCCCCACACACACACACACACACCCTCACTTCGCACAGATTTCTTCGCGTTCCCCCTCGCCTGTCCCCCTCCTCATCCTCCTTCCTTCCTTTCTTCCCCCGCGGACAAACAGGTAGCGAAGCAATAGTCATAATCTTCTTCGCCCCCATGCCCACCCATCCCAGAAATGATGACGTCACGTAAACCTACTGCTCGACTGTATCATCTTCACCACACTGTTATCTTGTCCCTCTTCCTCCCCCTCCCCTACCCCCACTTTTTTACCGCTACTCCTCCTCTGCCCCCTCTCCTTCCCCTCCCCTCTAGCCCCGTGTGCTGTTCTCTTCCCAGCTCCCCCCTTTGCCCCCCCCCCCCCTCCTACCCCTGCCTTAGGCAGACAATGGCTTGTCAAGAGTCATACAGTTCAAATGTTTCATCTTTACAGCCCCTCCCCCCCCCCCCCCCCACACACACACACACCCTTCCCCCCGGCCTCCTATCGCCTCCCCCCTCTCCCTCCCCCGCTACAGCCAATAACATCGCACTGTAACTTTTTTCCTATACAGATCGTGTGTCAAAACGGCGCTCGGGGCATATTCTTCCTTGGCTGTGACGTCCGGGACTATGAGAGAGAGAGAGAGAGAGAGAGAGAGAGAGAGAGAGGAAAAGGGAAAAGGGGGGGGGGGGGGGGGAACGTCGTGAACCCCATTCGTGTTCAATCACTCCCTGTCACACACACACACACACACACGATCACGCTCACGCACAAATACGAGGGCGATCGCTTCTCGCCGTTCGTTACCGACTGGCTCGATAGCGGCGGAGCCGAAGGACAAAACTCGCCTGTCTCGCTTCCCTCTCTGTCTGTCTCCGTCACAGTGACTTACTGCTTCGCTGAACTGGTCGCAGACAAACTGCACGACCAGTTAGTTGTAGGCGTAGTGTGTGCCGGTGTGGTAGTAGTGGTGGTGGTGTGTTGTGTGTGTGTGCGTGTGTGTGTGTGCGCGCGCGCGTCTGTGTGTGGTGACTGGGGAGAGGTGTGATAATTACTACTTCTCCCTACTTACTACTGCATGCGGCGGCCTTTCAACTCGCTTGCCTCACCACCACGAGTTGTCGTTTCGTGGGGTCGTAACCCGCTTACTATGCGCCGACTTGCGTGTCAGCTGTGTGCGTGAACTTAATTGGCGCCGCGGCTTAAGAGTAGCCTGATCCGGATTCCGGGCAGTGTGTGTGTGTGTGTATGTGTGTGTGGGGGGTTTTGATTTGTGTGGGAGTGCAATGTTTGGGTCCAGTCATCGGAGGCA
>JADBJO010001185.1:335000-342500 GCA_016801955.1 Conus betulinus
TATCAATACAGCTCTTCCTATTGACCAGAGGGTGTAAACATCCATAAACTTTACCAATCGCAGAGTGTCCTCTGGACAGCAGGAAAGACTGTAACCCGGAATTCTCTTAAGAGGGCACGTAAGACCTCATGCCGAAAGCTTGGCCGTATCTGAAGTTGTACTGTCTTCATCTGTCAGCGGAACAGCAACGAGTGAGGCTGCCAGATGCACATGACAGTTGCTTGACGGTGGTTTTTTTTTTTTTTGTGTCGATGGGCTCTGCCTATTACGAAATAGGGCCTCGTTCACCATGGGATCGCTTCAATGGAGGGTCTAACCGTCGTTACCTGTCTTCACCGCACACTGACATCTGATAGTGAGCAATTATGTCCTTAAACATCTTAATGAAATGCATTGTGCGTGCCTACGCCCTATGTGAACACAGTGCATGACTCTATGGATGGTGTATAATTGCTCCCAGCTGGTTTGTTCAGCGATGAGGACAGTACTTTTCAAGATCCCACCTGCACCTTCGGGTGTATCTTTTTCTTCATACACCTCTTCCTACTGACCAGAGAGAGCAAACATTCATACACCTCTTCCTACCAATCACAGAGTGTAAACATTCATACACCGCTTCCTCCCAATCAGAATGTAAACATTCATACAACTCTTCCTACCAAGAACAGAGTGTAAACATTCATACAGCTCTTACCAGTAGTCTTTGAGTGTCAACGTTCATGCCACTCTTGCTACCAAACACAATATAAATAGTCACACAGCTCTTCCTACCAATCGGAGAGTGTAAAAACTTTCCAACTGTCACAGAGTGTCACTTTATACAGATCTTACTACTTGTCAGTGAGTGTAACTATTCATTCCGCTCTGTTCACTGGTCAGAGAGTGTAAACATTCATGCAGGTCTTCCTACGTATTAGAATTAGTAAACATTTGTACAGCTCTTCCTACTAACTATAGAGTGTAACCTACCAATCGGAGTGTGTAAACATCCATACATCTCCCTCTCTCCAATCAGAATGTAAATATTCATACAGGTCTTCCCGACAAACAGAGAGTGTAAGCAGCCCTTCATTACCAATCAGAAAATGAAAAACATGAACGCAATCAGACATGATTTCCTGTTTTGACTCCTACTACAGCTCTTACAGACAATATTTTTCTGTTTTGTTATGGAAGACGAGGAGGATTTTGTACGGAAAGATCCAGCTGCATTAGAAATTAGATAGTTTCAAATTTCTTCCTTGCTTTTCAATTCTGCCGCTTATATGTATATGTATATATATATGTGTGTGTGTGTGTGTGTGTGTGTGTGTGTGTGTGTGTGTGTATGTGTGTGTGTGTGGGTGTGTACGTAATTTGTCGACGGTAGAAAGAACAGTCCAAATTTCAATTGTTGGAGAATAAGCGGGTAGAAGTAAAGTCCAGACGGCGCGAAAAGCGAGAGAGAGAGAGAGAGAGAGAGAGAGAGAGAGAGAGAGAGAGAGAGAGAGAGAGAGAGAGAGAGAGAGACAGGGTGAGGATGGAACCCAAAGAAAAGAGACAGACAAATAGACGGACCATCTCAAATCATCAACACAGGTGGACAGACCATCGGTAAATAAACTAACCAACCGTCATGATGACGTGTTCAGACCAGCAAAGTGCCAGCGTTTTCCCAATCATCTTCGATACTGCAGGCGTGTCGTGTTAAGCGTTGAATTGATCCATGCGCCTCGTTCGTCTCTCTCCGTCATGCATGCTTACAGACCAGGATCTATAGAGATTGACTCTTTGTCCCGGAAAATGACAATTCGTCTCGCTGTTTGTTGTTCATCTCCGTGCGTCCCAATCCGTCACGCTTAAGTCGGCGAGTTTGCCGCACCATGTGACTGTCGGCCATGGGAAGCATGTTGGTGGTTTTGTCAGAACTATGCACGAGTACTGGTCGCAAGCTATGTAGCTCGGCAGTGGATCATTATCGTAGATTACTCTAGATAATGCTTGACAGTGTTATACATATACATTTCGTCTCTCTCTCTCTCTCTCTCTCTCTCTCCTCTCTCTCTCTCTCTCTCTCTCTCTCTCTCTCTCTCTCTCTCTCTCACTACTGGACATCAGTATTGGTCACAAAATATGCAGCTTTGCAATTGATCATTGTGGTAGATTATTGCATGCAATGCTTAACAATATGCTACGTGACATCTCTCTCTCTCTCTCTCTCTCTCTCTCTCTCTCTCTCTCTCTCTCTCTCACACACACACACACACACACACACACACACACACACACACACACACACACAAAATTGTACTTCTCTTATGTTGATTTTGAATACAATGTAAAACCACCAGCACTTGTGCCCCCCCCCCCCCCCCTCTCTCTCTCTCTCTCCCTTACACACACACACACACACACACACTTCCTAATTGAGACATCTGTAAACAAAAAGAAAATTAATATTCCAACGTTTGTTGGTAAGATTAGTCTTTTTCGGTCACATGCAATGCGTATGGTTGCACCACCATCGCTTACGTAGCATGTCGAGCTTTTTTTAATTTCTGTATAAAATTTCCGATCATTTTTCAAAAACTGACATTTTTTAACAAGCCGATTCAACGTCTGACTACTAAAATCAGTTTTTAAATACGAAAGAGTGTTCATGCATTCCTATGCATTTATGCAATGCCGCCCATTGTTGCCGTGGACGGAGCATTATGCTGCTGGATTTGTGTGGGCGGCACGTTGATAAGAAGTTTTAAAGCACGTAGGGAGAAACGTTTTGAACTTAAAGCACGTAGGGAAAAAAACGTTTCAAATCACGTTGGGAAAAACGTTTAAAAACTCGTAGGGGGGAAAAATGTTTTAAAGCACGTTGGTAAAAACATTTCAAAGCACGTAGGGAAAACCATTTTAAGCACGTAGAGGAAGTTTTTTTTTAAAACCACGTAGAGAAAAACTTTTCAAAGCACTAGTTGCAAAGTGAAACGACTGCAGGCGGAAATCTAAACAAATCTTAAATAAATGTCAGCGAACCGCCCAGAGAAACGTGGACAAACGAGTCACAAGACAACACAACGCGTTGAAAGCTATCAAAGCTAAGTGCATTTTCGTTATTTGTTTCATGTTTGTTGCACCTGAAGAAGACCTAAGAGGTTGAAACGCGTTGTGGTTTGTCTTGTGACTCGTTTGTCCACGTTTCTCTGGGCGGTTCGCTGACATTTATTAAGATTTTTTCAAAGCACGTTAGGAAAAATGTTTTAAAGCGCGTTGGGAAAAACGTTTTAAAGCACGTTGGGAAAAACGTTTTAAAGCACGCTGAGAAAAAAAAAGTTTTAAAGCACATAGAGAAAACAAGTTTTTAAAGCATGTTGGGAAAAAAAAAAAAAAAACGTTTTTAAAGCGCATTGGGTAAAGCGTTTTAAAGCACGTTGGGAAAAACGTTTTAAACCACATTGGGAAAAGCGTTTTAAAGTTTCACGTTAGGGGTGTCATGTGAACGTTGATTTAAAAAAGAGAAAGAGAGAGAATAGTGATCTGGTTCATCTTCTTTTCTTGGCAAAAACTTGCAGGTTCGCCATTGGTGGGAGTATTCTTTTTAACATACGTTGCCTTTCCTTTTCATCTACCGTTAAGAATAGGCACACTTGGTCTTCGAGAATGATGTCACCTTCACGCGATCACCAATTCTTTGGCGAAGGATGGGACTTAACGTGCTTGTAAATTTCTGTTTGTTTATTTGTTTTCTGTTTGTATGTTTGTTTGCTTGTTTGTTGAAATGCATGCGTGCACACACGGGACACCAGTTTGAATTATCATTTAAAGGACTTTTGACTAGGAGACTGGAGGGAGGGGGCGGGGAGGAGAGTCCACGGAGACGTTGACTCAGAAAAGAAAATTCTCTGACCTGGCTGTCTCAGGCGAGGATCGAACAAAAGACCCTTGGAAGAAGAGAACATTGCTTTACCCACTGGGCCAGCCAGATCCCATTCGTGGCAATCTGTAATGTCTGACCATCAATTCAATCTGACAGTGTGTGTGACAGTGCATAATATAACAAAGCTTTGCGTCATCATTCATCACACGTGCCATTTTCTTTTAAAGCACAGTGTCCAGTGTTTGTTTCCGTTTTCAGCCAACTATTTTCAGCGTCACCAGAGTCTCAAAGACACGCGCAGATTGTTCACCAGCACACCCTGAAAGAGATTATGTAAAAGTTATCCCCTTTTTCATGGAGGATGTCTTTATTTGAGATGTTACTTTTTTTTAATAGAAACTTCTAGGCCTAATGATCTCACCTACATCTGGAACGCACGTGCTAATAATAAACTAAAAAGATAGAGGAAAATCCAGCATTATACAGTCGTTTAGATCAGCCTTTGAATGTCAACACTTGACTTGGTCTGGATTTTAGTATAGGCAAGTAATTTGTATTCAATTCTGTTTTCAACCTGCTTGCTACCTTCATGTTACCTCCATGGTCAATTGGGCAATTATTGACGTTATAAGTCATCGTGCTTTGGTTTGAACTTAACGTTTCTTTACGTGCATTATCTTAAAAGGAAATTTGAAACAAGGCAAGGAACAGTAAACGGTAAACAATTAACAAAATGTGTAACTCTTGCTCCCGTCATGAAACAAGTACCCGCCTGTAACTCCAAATGAATGCTGCTTACGGCATCGAATCGCCGAGCAGGAATGACGACGTAGAGCACACAGAACAACAAGGAGACCTTTCTGCTGGGCGATTCGATGCCGTAAGCAGCGTCGTTTGGAGTTATGGGCGTGTATTTCATCATGCGAGCAAGAGTTACCCTACTTGTTTGTTATTGCTCATTATCTTGCAACTGCTGTGCATTTGTATTACATTGCATAGGCTTGTTTTCATCGTCACGAAAGACCACTCTGTATGAAATCTGGACTTCTCTCCCCTGTTAGACAGCGTCGCTATAGCATTGTGCCATCCATCGACTAATTATGTCGCAGGCTCTGTATGTAAATAGCAAGGAAATTGACAAAACTGGACGAATTACGTCTCCCAACATATACATATGCAGATAGATAGATAGATAGATAGATAGATAGATAGATAGAGAGACAGATAGATAGACAGATAGATAGATGGATACATACATACATACATACATAGACAAATATAGATAAATAGAAAGAAAGGTAGATAAATAGAAAAAGACAGACAGATGGGATAGAAAGAAAGATAGATAAATAGATAGAAAGACACACACAGATATATATATATATATATATATATATATACATGCATATATACATATACACATACATATATACATATATATACATGCATACATACATACACACATACATAGATAGATAGATAGATAGACGTAAGTACATAGGTAGTAGATAGATCGATATAGATAGATAGGTAGATAGACAGATCGTTATAGATAGATAGATAGATAGATAGATAGATAGATAGATAGATAGATAGATAGATAGATAGATAGATAGATAGATATATAGATAGATTGACAGATAGATAGATATGAAAAAGACGGGGCAAAGACGAAGTTCAAACAATCTAGATTGTCTTTGCCGTCTAATATCCACTTAATTTTCCAGACAAGCGAGAGAAACCTTGTCTTGATAGGCTAAATGTCGAAGAGAAATATTTTCGAATTATTCTTAGCCCTTATTTTTCTTCCCACACACCTACAGTGATAACGCGATCTGATTCGTCAACAGAACCACTGGCATATCCACTCGCACATTTATGTTCGAAATATGTTTGTACTGACGCCATTAGTTCGTGTGACATTGCAGTCTATCGTTTTAGCTTTCACTCCATTTGACTGCTGCCTATATTGCCTTCGCCAAGGAGCGTTATGCTTTCACTTACGTCGGTTGGTTCGATTTAGTTTGATTACTTTACTTTAGTTTTGTTTTTGAGCGTTTGGTGTTCGGTTTTTAGTCAGCAAGATTACGGAAAAGGATCGCATTGATTTTAACGAAACAACGTGGAATGAACTAACGTGATCCATGAACGAAGCCACCGAATTTTGGTGCGGATCCGTTGTGGGATCTGGATCAGAAGGCGGATTCAGGATCCATCAGCTAGAGTACAAAAAAAAAATATACATATATATATATATGTGTGTGTGTGTGTGTGTGTGTGTGTGTGTGTGTGTGTGTGTGTGTGTGTGTGTGTGTGGAATGCATCTTCCACGAAAACGCTGGACTGATTTAACAAAATTTGGTGGAAAGATGGACTGCAGCCTATGGAAGAACCTGTTCTATTTTGGTGCGGATCCCTGGCGCAAATCCAGATCAAAGAGCGAATCCAGGATCTGTTGGATCTTGGTGGAGGCCTGCTTTCTCTTGCCTGTCCTTTTAATTCATAACCTTGTAACATGCTACGACGCGCTGCTCCTCATCCATCTCAGACAATTTTGTTAACTTTGTTTGACAGGGTTCCCTGCGACATCCTACAGTTTTTTCTTCTTCATCCTTTCTGAAGTCGTTGTCGTCATCGTCGATTTTTTCCCCCCTGCCGTGTATTTCTGGTGACGGACCTTGGAGTATGGGCCATACATGCTGGTTGTCCCCTTCGAGAGCTTCGATGATGCTGGGACTGATACTGGTTGTTGTCATAGGTGAGTTGTAATGAACGACTGGTCAGTTGATTATATGTCTAGTTCATTGTCTGCTTTTGCTGTTCTCGTTGTTCCTGTTCATGGTTTCTTGTTCTTGTCGTTAGGTTGCTGTTGTTGCCGTTGCTCTTCTTCTTCTTCTTCTTCTTCTTCTTCTTGACTTCTTCTTCTTCTTCTTCTTCTTCTTCTTCTTCTTCTTCTTCTTCTTCTTCTTCTTCATATCATCATCTTCTTCTTCTTCTTCTTCTGTGTCAGTGAATGACTTGTGAGTTGATTTTAACGTAGTGACAGCCCTGATATGTCCCTTTGCGGTCGGCTGGGCTATAAGCAACATTATCTTATCTTATCTTCTTCTCCTCCTCCTCCTCCCCCTCCTCTTGCTCCTGCTACTGCTACTGCTACAGCTCCTCATCCTCCACCTCATCCTCATCATCCTCTTCCTCAACCTCCTCCTTCTTCTACTCCTTTGTTCTTGTTTATTTATCCTCTTCTTTTTCTTTATTTCTCATTCCTCTTATTTATCTTCTTTTTCTCCCTCGCCTTCATCTTCCTTTTCATCTTCTTCTTCTTCTTCTTCTCTCTCTCTCTCTGTGTGTGTGTGTGTGTGTGTGTGTGTGTGTGTGTGTGTGTGTGTGTGTGTGTGTGTGTGTCCCGATAGATGTATTAACTATAGATAGATACAGAGAAATAGAAAGAGATGTCGACAGAGACACACAGGGTCTCTCTGTGTCTCGATAGATGTATTAACTATAGGTAGATACAGAGAAATAGAAAGAGATGTAGACAGAGACACACAGGAGGAGAGAGAGAGAGAGAGAGAGAGAGAGAGAGAGAGAGAGAGAGAGAGAGAGAGAGAGAGAGAGAGAGAGAGAGAGAGAGAGAGAGAGAGAGA
>JADBJO010001185.1:347500-357500 GCA_016801955.1 Conus betulinus
AGAGTGTGTGTGTGTGTGTGTGTGTGTGTGTGTGTGTGTGTGTGTGTGTGTGTGTGTGTGTGTGTGTGTGTGTGTGTGTGTGTGTGTGTGTGTTTGGTGTGCGTGCGTGCGTGCGTGCGTGCGTGTGTGTTCGTGTGTGTGTGTTCCTGATTATCATTTTATCAGAATAACAATGATCTGAAACTGAACTGTCTTTCCCGATATCTGAATCGTTTTTTCTTTCATATGTATGTGTTGATATTTTCTCTTTATTGTTGCAAAATGTCAGTAAAATAATAACAAAAATAGATATAAAAAGCAATCGTATAGTAGTTTGGTTTCAGTCAGTCAGTGACTTTTTCAAGATACAGAATCAGTTATGATTTTCAATAAGATCTTAACATGTTTAACATACGCACGCGTGCGTGCGTGCGTGCGTGCGTGCATGCCCGCGTGCGCGCGCGCGCGCGCGCGTGTGTGTGTATGTGTGTGTGTGTGTGTGTGCGCACGTTTATATGCGTGTATGAGAGAGAGAGAGAGAGAGAGAGAGAGAGAGAGAGAGAGAGAGAGAGAGAGAGAGAGAGAGATAGTTGCTGTTTCCGATTAAACCTTTAACTTGCACAGAAGTAGTTTCTATACTGCTCTCCAGCTGTCGACTAATCTTACGCATCATCTTAAAATTGACCATAGTATAAACGAAACCCTTCTACATTTGCCAGCTGTTCCATGTCGATGAATGCACATCCCAGTAAGGAACTAGCTAGCCCACCTGTTACACTTTCTGATGTTCGGCGTGCATTCAGCGATTATGAAAATATGAATTCACATCAAAAGAAATTATTTGTGGGTTCATGAATTCGAGCCAAGACCAACCCCACCCTTCCCTCCACCATTCTACTTTCCAACCCACACCCATCCACCCTTCAAAAAAAAATTGTGAACGTTTGAATTCAATCCGACCACATTGCGAATGCAGGAACTTGAAGCAAAAGAGGTTCTGAACAGATCTATATCAATTTTTGCCAAAATAAAGTTTGTGAACACATTGACTTAAAGTCGAGCTGAAAAATATTGCGAATACATGATTCGGAGGCAAAAGACATTCTGAACGTACGAATTCGTGTGTAAAGTTATTGTGAACAGCGACAGAAATGGTGAGTACATGAAATTTTGAACACATGAATTCAAGCAAAAAAAAAAAACAAACAAAAAAAAAAAACAAACCAAAAAAAAACCGTTTGAATACGTAAATTCGAGCCAGATGAAATGGAGAATTGATAAATTGGAGCCAAAAAAAAACAAACAACAAACAAAAAAACCCGTGAACGCATGATTGGCGAAAAAAAAAAAAACGTTGAATGCATTAATTCTAGCAAAACGTTATTGTGAATACGGTGAATTCCGATCAAAAGAACATAAGTTCGAACCAAACGAAGTAGTGAATACATTGCTTCAAGACAAAAACAAGTATGAGTTCCTCAAACAAAATAACGAGCACTTTAATTCCAGCAAAAAGTTTTTTAAAAAATCAATCAATAAGTACGAGGCAAAAGAAACTATAGATCATGAACTAAAGCCAAAAGAAAATACTCTTTTACCGTAAACTGTTGATACGCGCTTTTTATCCTCATTTCTTCTCGTCCCCCCCCCCCCCAGCCCCCCCCCCCCCCCCCCCCCCCCCCCCCCCCCCCCCCCCCCCCCCAACTCCTTCCCAACCTTCCTTGCCCTCTGACCTCACTCCCACACGTACAACCCAACCACACCTTTGAACACATCCTTTCATGTCAGAATATTTCTCACTTCTCTTTGTCCAGTATAGTGTGTATTAGATGCTGTAAGTTTCGTGTTCCTTAGTTTCCTTAGCAATGTACGCTAAGAATATATTATTTCTTGTTCGGTGGGCCGTGAATTGGGGGGGGGGGGGGGGGTACTATTAGTCACGTGTCCTGTAGTTTTTTGATATGGGTGACTATATTTTAGTGATAAATATGTGTTGAAAAATAAAGTAAGGGGTAAAAGGTAATACACACGGTGGAGTGGTGGACAGACATGTATTAAGCCAGGAAATTAAGGACTGAAGGAAAAGAAACAAGCGTGTCATGTTCATTCTTGAGATGTAACCAGAAAACAGTACCAGATTACAATACCAATTGCTGTTTTCGTGAAATTAGAACTGTGATTCAGGCAACGTGTTAAGAATATATAACTCGGGGAACGTTTTAGGAATTATGACTCAGGGAACATATTAAGAATTAGGATTCAATGAACATGATAAGAACAAAGACCCCGGGAACATGTTGAGAATAATGACCCAGGGAACTTGTTAAGAATTATGACTCACGGGACATGTTAAAAGTTATGACACAGGGATTATGTGAAGAGTTAAGAAATCTAAGAATATGCTTCGAGTTTATGACTTAGGGAATATAAGAATTCTGATCGAAGTCAGTTAAAAAAAATAATAACTCAGAGAACATGTTAACCGGTCGAGTGTTTAAGATTATGACGATGGGAGCATGTTAAGAATTATGACTCAGGGTACACGGAACACAATACCTATTGTCGAGTAAATCAAACAAATACAAAGCTACCATTTTTTTAACTACAAGTACCAGTCATCCCCCCCCCCCCCCCCCCCCCTCTCTCTCTCTCTCTCTCTCTCTCTCTCTCTCTCTCAAACGAGCTTAGGGACATGCAAAGAGTACGTTGTATATCAGGCAAACGGCTGAAGAGCGACAGGTGAAATTCACGAGCACGTGAGGTTAATTGCCCGCGTCATAAATCTGTCAGGGCACCCCGCTTTTCCCACCCTCCTCTTCCCGACCCTCTGCCCAGCTCCTCCGTTTACTATCCCCCCTTGCCTGGCCCGCCAAGAAAGGCTGTTCCATTGTCTAAGAGCTGACAGCTCATTTCAGCGTTCTTCAATTGTTTGTTTAACTCTTCTCTCTCTCTCTCTCTCTCTCTCTCTCTCTCTCTCTCTCTCTCTCTCTCTCTCTCTCTCTCTCTCCTCTCACCTCACTCTCTCACTCACTCTCTCTCTCTCTCTCCATCGCCCCTCTCTCTCCTTTTCTCTCTTTCTCAGTCACTCATTCATTCGTCTCTCTCTCTCTCTCTCTCTCTCTCTCTCTCTCTCTCTCTCTCTCTCATTTCTCTCTCTCTTTCTCTCCCCTCTCTCTGCTCTCTCTCTCTCTCTCTCTCATTTCTCAAAAATTTTCTCTCTCCTAATTTCTCTTTCTAATCTCTCCCTCTCTCCCTTCCTCCCTCTCCTCTCATCCCATCGCTCCCCTCTCTCTCCTCTCTCTCTCTTCTCCCTCTCTTCTCTCTCTCTCTCTCTCTCTCTCTGTTTTCCCCTTTCTTCATTATTCTCCCTTCTCTGTCCTGTCTTTCTCTCCTTTCTTTTTTTTTTTTTTTTTTTTTTTCACGTCTTCTTTTTCATAGTCTCTTCCTCTCCGTCTCTGTGTTCTTCTCTTTTTTTTTTTTTTTTTTTTTTTTTTGCTTCACTTCTTAAAATTGTAGTACGTGCAGTTTTTTTTTTTTAAATCCTACTTGGTTGTGTATGAAATTTTACAGTACATTTAACAAGAAAAAAGAAACGTACTCCACAGTTTTGCATAGTGTCCATTAGTGTTTTGAAGTATGAATAACGGGACATGTTAAAAGCTATGACACAGGAATTATGTGAAGAGTTAAGAACTCTAAGAATATGTTGAGAGTTTACGACTCAGGGAATATGAGACATATAATCAACTGGCTATTAGTACTGGTGCACTTTTTTGCTACAAATATTCCTTTGTGTAGAGATTCCATACTAGCCGGTCTATAGGTTGCTCGACGGCGATTCTTCCAATTATCCCAAATCGAGGTCTATCCTTCAGTACGAATGTTTTAAAGACAAAAAAGGTGGACGGGGTAGGCAAGGGAACAGGGGGGGGGGGGGGGGGGGCGGTGAGGATGGAGCTAGACATCGATTCCATGGGGATGGATCTTGACTAAGCCCTGCCAGCGGTGTGAACATCAATGGGCCTTTACAGAGTACGAAGTGGCAGTATTGATTTCCCTCAATCATCGATCTTTCATAGCCAGGGTGTTTTTTTTCTCCGAGACAGTTCGTCATCGATGCCCATGTAACCCCCGAAGTTCAGAACTAGTCTGACTCCGTGCGGGCTGCAGTCACATTGCAAGGCCATGCTCATTTTGTGTTTTCGGTTTCAGTGTTCTAATCACCCAGCTGTTCAAAGAGACAATACTGACACTGAAACTACAGCTGCTCACCAGTCTGGACCCTGAGAATGAACATTCCGCGCGCTTTCCCTACCAATGAGAGGAAATACGCATTTCTGGCGCAATGGGCAAGAAATTATAACGGAACATAAAGACAAAGGTGTTGAACAATTTACTAGTGGGAAAACAAGTGCAGGCTGACAATTTCTTCCTCATTTCATTAAGGACTTGGCAAAGATTCCAAAATGAAAAGGACGGATGGGGGGGGGGGGGGGGGGACACGAGGAAGAAAGAAAATGGGAAGGAAAAATCAGGGAAATGTATAAAAATATTATACCTTCTCACTAGTAGCATATAGGAACTATCATAATCATCATCTTGACTGTGTCTGTGCTCCCTCCCTTGGCATCAAATGGAGATATAAAACAGCCTATAATTCTGTGGAATTCTCACCACCAAGGGTTAAAAAAAAAAAAAAAAAATCCAGCCGCACCCTAAAATTGACAAAGGTGTTCCATTTTAACTTCCAATCCTCATTGGTAGTATTCATCTTGTTTGTGTTAGAGATGAAGCGGATTCTAAACAGGTACCAGATTCTTTAACTTTCATATTCATTTTTTGCGTTTCTGTCTTTTTGAATTAACAACATTAATATACATGTAACGCTTGGTGATCACTCCGTGCCCGAATTTACTCCACGTTGGATGAGAACGAACACATGCCCAAATTCGTTTTTTTTTTTTTTTCCCGGAGAGTACATCCAGACTGATCTACCCTTTCGTTCCAAACTTACTTCACTCTTCTAAATTCTGGAAATGTCGTAAACGACAAAATTTATCAATGAAAGGACATTGCACCTGAATTTGAGAGGGATGGATGTGAACATGAGTCGGAAATACCACCCGCCTTGTTCCCAAACCATTCCCTGTGAGTTATTTTGGGGGCATGGTCCAGATACATCCCAAGGAGTTATATAGGCACGTACCCATTTCCACCTCCAACAACAAAGAACGAGTGGGTGAGCACGTATCTAAATTCACTCCATGGGGCATTTCTGGACCGTGCCCCAAATCATTCACCAGGGAATGGTATTGGAACTAGGTGGAGGAAGCTCTGAATCAGGTCCAAGCCTGTCATCTGCTCCCTCCCCCCCCCCCCCCCCCCCCCCCCCCCTCCCCTCCTCCCGCCCAATCGATTTAATGTGCTTTGTGCTTTCATTGACATGTGTTGTCGTTAGGGGTATTTTTGTGAATGTTTAAGGAAATGAGTGATTCTATGGTCGTTACAACATTTTTTGGTGAATGTTTAAAAGGAAATAAGTGATTCTATGGTCGTTAGAGACATTTTTTGTGAATGTTTAAAAGGAAATAAGTGATTCTATGGTCGTTAGACACATTTTTGTGAATGTTTCAGGAAATGAGTGATTCTATTGTAAGATACATTTTTTGTAAATATTTAAAGAAATGAGTGATTCTATTGTCGTTAGAGACAACTTCAAGAAGACGAGTGACTGTTTTGTCGTTAAAGACTTTTTTTTAATATTCAAGGAAATGAGTTATTCTGTTGTAATTAGAGACATTTTTGTGACTTTTTAAGGAAATGAGTGATTCTACATAAAAAGGAAAAATCAGTTTAGATCCCCCCTCCCCGTTCCCCACATACGTTTTATCGTTAGGGACATTTTTGTGAAAATTTTTCAGGAAATGAATGATTGTACAAAAAAAAAGGGGAAAAAGATGGATCGATCTAGATTTACTCCCCTGGGGATGAGTTTATGCACGTACCTCTTCTCACTCGCAAGGTGGGGGGGGGGGGGGGGGGGATTTCAGGCACGGGGTAATTACGACAACGTTACACCCGGCTACGTGATTCTCGGAATTCTGAAAACTTATTTGCCATTGGTAGAAGAAAGTGCTCGGCATTCACCTGGCTCGCATGATGATGCGAAATCGCGCCATTGTTAAAGTGCAACACAAAACAGTATGTAACGCGACGCAATGCCGTACAATGCCATGCAGTGGAATGCTCTACCACACAACGCCACGAAACACCACAACAATGCAGCCAGCAGACCCAAGCCAGTACAATGCAATGCGATAACATGGCGGCATAGGAGTGAACATGCCGCACACTATGGGCACAGTTCAGTTGGAGGCTACACAATCGGACAAGTTTTTTACAAAATGGCATCGGAAGATATTTTTATCAATGCGGGTAAAGATAGGGGTGTGGGAGGAGGGGGAAGGAGGGACTTTCATCGTCTAAACTTTAATACAAGCGAGGATGGGAAGGCAGAGGGCGGCTCTCATCTTCCAAATTCTAGTAAAAGCCCCAGGGAAGAGACACTAAGAGAAGAGGAGAATCTCGTCTTCCAGTTGTGTCGTGTGTGAGTGAGTGTGTGTGTGTGTGTGTGTGTGTGTGTGTGTGTGTGTGTGTGAATGAAATAAATACGAGGGGAATGTCTTGTCTTCCAATTTTTTGTAAGAGAAGAGGTAGGGTTTTTGTTTGTTTGTTTGGGGAGGGGAGGATGCATTGTAGCACGCAGTCCATTTATCATTCAAAGAATCACAACAGCATTTTCCGATCCAACCTGAGCCAAACTGTCATTCTTGATACGACTTACCAAACTGACGCGGCCACTCAGGAAGATGCACACACTGTCATAACAAAGTGTGGTAAACCATAATTGTGTGTTTTTTTTCTGTCTTTGTCTGCATATTTTTTCATGGTCATTCGGTGTCTCTTTGACTTCAAATATTCGAGGGGGTGGGATGGGGTGGGGGAAGCGGTACGCCTGGAGAAAGGGGATCAGAGGGTAGTCCGCTCCCCTGTTCCCCCTCCCCCTACCCCCCCCCCCCCCACCCCACCCCACCCCACGCGACTCCATCTACCCCGCAATACTTATATTTGGGGGATGGTGGGGGTGGCCGTGCCCCTCTGGGCCCCCTCTTGTTCTGACGCCACCGTACTATACACATACAAGGCATATACAGACTACATGCTTTAAAATCATGCAGCGAAAGAGAGACAGACAGACAGACAGACAGACAGACAGACAGATAGCAGAGAGATAGAGACAGAGACAGACAGACAGACAGACAGAGATCCAGTCAATCACCCCAGTCCTTTCAGCTCTGGCACCACATGAAACAAAAAAAGTAACAAGTACAACAGAGCTGCCTTTCAAACATTTACGTTAATCAATAACATTGTTTAAAAGAACAAAGCTGTCTCTGAAATATTCACGCTTACTAGTAGCATGGTAGTTAACACTGCTGACTTCCTTAATGTGGTTAATGAGAAGACCGTGGTGTGGGGTTCATCCATCCCGCTTAATCTTATCACCCCAAGATCATTTGAGAAAATAAATTTGAGTACTAGGATTAAGGGAGAATGAATGAATACAAAAAGAATAGAGAAGAGAGAGAGAGAGAGAGAGAGAGAGAGAGAGAGAGAGAGAGAAGAGAAGGCAGATATACAGACAGAGACAGAGAGAGACAGAGACTGAAAGAGAGGGGGGGGGGGGGGGGGGGAGGCACACGCACACAACAGACTCACAGATGCATACACTTCAATTCGTGTTATTTATAGTCCAGCCTAGCGCAAAGGGAAAAAATCCGGGCTGTTCATACACATATACAGACGGACATTCAGACGAACATTAAGGTCGAGAACCGTGACCTCTATTTCGTAAGCATTGAAATCTGTATGATAAGATTTCCAAACTTTTTTTTCTTTTCCTCTTCCATTGAAAGCAGCTCACCCCCAGCGCACGTTCCGCCCACCCTCCTCCCCACGCCTCTCTCTCTCTCTTTCATTTACTTCTCATACCGAGCTGTATATTCTCTCTCTCTCTCTCTCTCTCTCTCTCTCTCTCTCTCTCTCTCTCTCTCTCTCTCTCTCTCTCTCCTCCCCCCCCCCCTTGCCCTCTCTATCTCTCTATCTTTTTTTTCTCATACCGAGTTGTATACTCTCTCTCTCTCTCTCTCTCTCTCTCTCTCTCTCTCTCTCTCTCTCTCTCTCTCACTCACACACACACACACACACACACACACACACACACACACACTCTCTCTCTCTCTCTCTCTCTCACTACTACTCTCTCTCTCTCTCTCTTTCTCTCTCTGTGCGTCTCTCTCTCTCTCTCTCTCTCTCTCTCTCTCTCACACACACACACACACACACACCACACACACACACTCTCTCTCTCTCTCTCTCTGTCTCTCTCTCTCTCTCTCTCTCTCTCTCTCACACACACACACACACCACACACACACACACACACACACACACACACACACACTCCTGCTTCCACGCCACTTCTTTTTTTCTTTTCTTTTCTTTTCTCTTTTCTTTTTGTTCTTGCCGGATTTTTTCCCCCTTTGCGTGCTGAGCCAAGATTATCTCCCTTGCTGACTAGAGGGCATGAATGCGTGGTAATGGCGTCCCTGTTGGAAATTTATGAGCTAACCCCCAGCACCTCCCTCCTGGTCCGGCTGTACACTGGCCACTGAAGGAACGCCCCACACCTGCTGAAGCCAACGAATCGAACCAGGATGTAGCCAGAAGCTTTGTTTTTTTACCTCTGTCAAGGAACAGTCATTCGCATCTTTTTTGTGCATATTTGTTTGTTTTGTTTTTTGGTCGGTCTGTCTGCAAGGTTATGCAAAAACTACTCGACTGAATTGAACGAAACTAGGTGAAAAGATGGAACGTGGCCTACGAATCAGTCAATGAAATTAAGGCGCATATACGAATCAGGGGGGGGGGGGGGAGTATCCGTTTAAGCTGTACAGGGGTATGTGCTCTCTCAAATGTCTTTTTTTTGTTTAAAGTCTACATCGAAAGACGGCGGCATGGAAGAGAGAGTCTAACATCCCAGAGTAGATCAGGGGGTAGAAGACCTAGTTAACCACTGAAAAGTCATCACCAAAACTATCAGACGTTGAGACAGGCATCCAAAATGCTGATTTTATGTTGGACAACTTCCGATAGAGATTAATATCTTTCATCTGACCTAAGAGTTTACGGAAGAAAGATTTTTAACAAAATTTCCGCTGTGTTTTTAGAAGGTGTACTTTAAAGGGCTGTGTGAATGAGTTTTTTTTTCTCTCTCTCTCTCGACTTCTGAGTTGATTTCAACGCAGAGAGACAGCCCTGATATGGCCCTTTGTGGTCGGCTGGGCTATAAGCAATATTATCTTACCCGTCTTCTGCATATGATCTGATTACTTTCGTCTCAAAGTGTCATTTCAGCATCCGACCCACTTGTTTCCATCAGTCAGGTTCTTTGTCGTCCAGCCGACCTCTGACACCGTGTGCAATCTGATCAGGGATGAAAGGGACCCGGAGGTAACTGTGGTCGGGGTGGGGAGGAGGCTCAATGATGGATACTCGCGCAGTTTCATAACGCTGATGAACTGGAGCATATGTTTACTTATACATTACTGTAACTCCAACGCTCGCATGGATCTAAATAGTGTCCCAAATCAGTGTCCATTCATTCTGTGCTATTCTTCAAATAGATAAAAGTCAAAGGTTTAAAGGGAGAGAGAAATGTCCATGTACAGTTTATATTTCCCTTCGAAAGGGGACATATACTCACGCTAGATTTGCGGAGTAACAACTATCCTCGCCTGTAAGACTAAGGAGGTGGTGGTCCCGCGTCTGTTTGATCAGAATGGGCACCACTTGAAGCAAGTCAAGTGACTCAGCAGCAGCACAGTGTGTCCTCTGGTGGGTTGTCAAATGGCAACATGATATTGGTAGGTCCCAGTGAATTGCTGGTGCTGGAGCTACG
>JADBJO010001185.1:360000-365000 GCA_016801955.1 Conus betulinus
TCTCTTATACCTCCCTTCTACATCCCGAACCCAACATGTCCAGATCAGGTGAATATATGGAATCAGGAATGTATTCTGTCAGGGGTGGCAGGGTGCCATATTAGTGCTCACACACTCCCCCATCCAGAAATAAACTCTGCTGCCCGACTCGGCAGTTTCCGGTAATTAGGGGCACACGCTTTGCAGTGGTGACGAAGCATTTATCCGATCAATAATTCGCTTTTACGCACCAGTCAAAGCTATAACCAAATGCGTTCATGCTACTGGTGAGGATGAAAAAGAATCTGAATTAACCGGGTGTGTGTGGCATGTTCTGTTTTAAAAACTAGTCATAGACCCACACCATGAATGCAAGAAGAAGAAAGAATGATGGAATATGCACAGCATAATACTGCTGGTGCAGTTCTACACAGGGAAAAGAAACTTCTTCAAATTCAAAGAATTCTTCATATGACAAGCATTGCCTGGTTTGATTTATTGCTCAGCAACACAGAATTCTCAAGTGGTGCTTTCCATTTCCAGGTCAAATTATTCATACTAAGATGTATGATTCCAGGTTTCACTGAAAAAAACTGAAATCTGCAAGAACATAAACACCTCTCTCTCTCTCTCTCTCCTCTCTCTCTCTCCTCTCTCTCTCTCTCTCTCTCTCTCTCTCTCTCTCTCTCTCTCTATCCGGCTTCTACTTGGATGTAGATACCGTGAGCGTAAACCACAGATTTTTCACGTTACTGTAACAAAGTTTCGTCTCTAGAAAGAGCGCTGCTTTCATCCTCTGCTCTTATACCTCCCTTTCACTCCCCAAACCCAACATGTCCAGATCAGGTGAATATATGGAATCAGGAATGTATTCTGTCAGGGGTGGCAGGGTGCCCTATTAGTGCTCACACTCCCCCATCCAGAAATGAACTCCACTGCCCGACTCGGCAGTTTCCGGTAATTAGGGGCACGCGCTTTGCAGTGGTGACGAAGTATTTATCCGATCAATAATTCGCTTTTACGCACCAGTCAAAGCTGTCACCAAAATACGTTCGTGCTGCTGGTGAGGATAAAATGGAAATCCTGAGATAAGCGGTGCGTGTGGCATACTTCTGTGTTACATTTAGTCATAGACCCACACTCTGAGAGCCTGAAAAGAAAGAAGGATGGGTGGGATATGCACAGCCTAACACTGCAGAGGCAGTTCTATAGAGGTAAAATTCAAGCAATTCTTCAAACGACAATCGTTCCCAGGTTTGATTTATTGTTCAGCAGCACAGAATTCTCATGACAGTGTATTCCCTTTCCAGGTCACATTATTCATATCAAGATTTATGATTCCAGGTTTCATGGAAATACTGAAATCTGCACGAAGAAATGACTCTCTCTCTCTTTCTCTGTCTTCTCTCTCTCTCTCTCTTCTCTCTCTCTCTCCTCTCTCTTCTCTCTCTCTCTCTCCTCTCTCTCTCTCTCTCTCTCTCTCTCTCTCTTATCCAGACTCTAGTTAGATGTAATTACTGTAAATATAAACCGCAAACTGATCACATTATTGTAACATATTCCTCTAAAATAAAAAGAGCAATGTTGCGTTCATCCCCAGCCCTTCCACCTTCTCGGGGATGGGGATGGGGTGGGCTGGGTGCCACATCAGTGCTCACACATCCCCCAATGCAGAAATGAACTTCGCTGGCCCAACTCGGCAGTTTCCAGTATGTAGGGGGAAAAGCGTTTGTCGAATCATTCACAAACTTTTACCCATCCGACGAAAAACTTACCGATTGTGTGGGTGCTATTGGCGAGGTTGTTGAAACGAAAACCCTCTTGAATTGGTCTGTGCATGAGGTATTTTGTGTGCTATATGTGATTACAGACTCACAGCGTGAATGCTGGAAAAGAAGGCCGATGGGAAAACCATTGGCATATTTCTGCCGAGGCAACTCTGCAGAGGAACGAAACTTGTTCAGATTTAAGCTATTTTTCGAAAGACAAGCGTTGGCTAGCTTGATTTCTTGCTCAGCAGCGCAGAATTCTTATGGGGGTATTCATTTCCACATCGAATAATTCGTACTGAGATTTAAGATTCCGGGTTTGACGGAAAACACTGAAGTCTGCCGGGAAGAAACAGGAGTCTCTCTCTCTCCTCTCCTCTTCTCCCTCTCTCCTCTCTTTCTCTCTCTCTCTCTCTCTCTCTCTCACACACACACCACACACACACACACACACACACACACACACACACACACTCAGATTCTCTCTCTCTCTCTCTCGGTCTCTCTCTCTCTCTCTCTCTCTCTCTCTCCACAAAAGGGCAGTACAAACTACCATCAAATTATTGATCGTGTACCGGCGCTCTTTCTACGTCTTCCACTGCACGTTAAATCCATAGTTCAAATCAGTAGGTAATGGAACCAGAAGTACACGGTCTGCGAGTAACAGGATGCTACGTCAGAAACACTCCTCATGAAGAACATGATATATTCTCTCTCTCTCTCTCTCTCTCTCTCTCTCTCTATCTCTCTCTCTCTCTCTCTCTCTCTCTCTCTCCTCTCTCTCTCTTGGTCTCTGTGTGTCTGTGTGTGTGTGTGTGTGTGTGTGTGTGTGTGTGTGTGTGTGTGTGTGTGTGTGCGTGGCGTGCGTGCGTGCGTGCGTGCGTGCGTGCGTGCGTGTGTGTGTGTGTGTGTGTGTGTGTGTGTGTGTATTACACACACATTCTCTCTCTCTCTCTCTCTCTCGTCTCCTCTCTCTCTCTCTCCTCTCTCTCCTCTCTCTCTCTCTCTCTCTCTCCACTAAAGGGCACTACAAGAACTATCAAAACTATTTATTATGTACCGGCGCTCTTTCAACGTCTCCCATCACATATTAAATCTAAAAGTTCAAATCAGTAGGTAAAGGAAGCAGAAGAACACGGTTTGCGAATAACAGAATGCCACGTCAGTGCATGGGGTCACTAACACCACCTGGTACCCACCCACTCCCACCCCTCCCTCTCTCTTTCCCCAGCGTCCGCTCCCTCCCCCACCCCCACCCCCACCCTCCTCCCATCCATGCACTAACAGACTCTGTTACCTGACAGCATGTTCCGGTCATTTGGAGCATGCACTTTGATGCCAGAGGGAAACAAAGGCTGGGCCAAACAATAGCTCGCCCTTACACACCCATCAAAAAACTGTTACCAAATACATGGACGCTATCAGCTGAGGGTGGTGAACAAGGGTTAATGCATCTGTTTATTCATGTGCTGCATTTACAGTGTTGTCTGGTTACAGAACCGCAGGGCGAATGAGAAAGAGAGAGAGAGAGGGGGGGGGAAGAGAGAGAGAGAGAGAGAGAGAGGGAGGGAGGGAGGGAGAGAGAGAGAGAGAGAGAGAGAGAGAGAGAGACAGAGACAGACAGCAGACCAGACAGACAGACAGACAGCATGGATGCTATCAGGTGAGGCATGGACAAAAATTAATGCATCTGTCTATTCATGTACTATATTTACAGAGTTAATTATGGTTACAGACCCACAGGGCGAATTAGATAAATAAGGGAGAGACCAGAGAGAGACAGAGAAGAAAAAAAGAAACGGGGGGGGGTGGGGGGGAAGCATGCCGGGGGGGGGTGGGTGGGGCGAGGGGAGGGAGCATGCCGGATAACGGGGGTTGGAGAGGGTTGGGAGTGGTAGGAGGTGGTGGCGAGGGGACGGAGGGGGGTTGAGGGTGGGTAGGAAGTGGTTGAGAGGAGGACCTATAGGGCTGGACAGTCTTTCAAAGACGGAGCTCCTACTCAGAATGTGATTTGGGCAGGTGTGATTTGACGCTAAGTTGGCGTGGAACTGCTGTTCGCGGATGACACGTCTGTTCATTCTAACCACTCTAACCTCCATCAGTTATCCGTTAAAATGCAAGAGAGTGTTGACCAGTTAGTTACTTGGACTAAACTCAATCACATGTCTTTAAATGAAAAGAAAACTAAGTATATGATTATAACGTCGCGGCAAAAAAGACAAAACATAACTTCTGTAATGCCCTCTATATACATAGGTGTAAACCAGCTTGAAGAAGTCAGTACCCATAAGTTCTGGGAATCACCTTAGATCATAATCTCACCTGGGCACCCCATATTACTTGTTTAAGCAAACGCGTGTCGCAAAAAGTATTCCAGCTGACAAAAATAAAAAACTTTTCTTGATATAAACGCACGTAAGCACTTTTACCATGCATATATTCAATCATTTATTGATTATGCCTCTACTCTTTATGATTCGTGTAGTGCTAATTCACTGAAACCTCTAGCCAGGGTCAATAAACGAGCCCTCAAGGCTATACTTCTAAAATCATCTTCATTAACCCCTCAAGACTATATCAAACTAAACATTCTTCCTTTGTCACTCAAACTTCAATACAACAAAGCAATAATGATGTACAGAATTATGAACGGTTACGCACCTCCTACTTTAACCGCTAAATTTCCTCTCAATCAGTCACGTTACACTAATAATATACTTATCCGTCGACCAAGAACCGATCTTTTCAAAACTAGTCTTATCTACTCCGGCGGAACACTTTGGAATTCCCTACCAATAAACATAAAGAAAAGGGGAGCATTAATTCTTTCAAGACAGCCTATAAAAAATTCCTTATCCAAAACATTGTATCATTTTAAACAACTCTTGCATAAATCCTTATTCATAAACTAAATCATTTCATGCTTATTTCAAATGTGAATAGAAGGTTACAATTATCTAAAAGTATATACTTGTATTCGTCTATGCCTTAATTACTTTATGAATATGTGTGTGTGTGCGTGTAAAAGTGGAGGAGGTAAACGGCACTATATTTACCATACATCGATGCCTCCCTCCATAACTTCCCTGCTTCACTTACCCCCTCGCCCTCCATTTCCCCATCCCAAAGTCTCCCCCTTTATTCTCCACTTTCCCCCTCTCTGCTTCCCCCTCCCTTTTCCAACCTCCCCTCCCCCCTCCCCTGATGCATTTATAGTATTGTTAGTTCTCATATTTTTGTCATGATATTGAC
>JADBJO010001185.1:372500-385000 GCA_016801955.1 Conus betulinus
CTTTCGAGTCCAATCGAGGATACCTGTATGGAGATGGCAGGTGGGTGGGGGGCTGGGTTCTTATTGGCTAAATCATAAGCACTACCATTATTTTAAACTTTGGGATACTTGCTATCGCCTCTTCTGTCATTGTTTTGACCGCCTTTATGTTACTGCATGTTTACACTCATCCACTATTTTGCGCTTGGGGGATTTTTCATCCGTCTTTGTTCTTGACAGTTTTCACACTGTTTTTTGTTGTTGTTGTTTTTTTCGTATTCGTATTACACTTTATTTGACATGCCACACATTTCTGTATCATCTGACCACGATGTAGTCACTTTGTAAACAATGTTAAGAGTTCATTTCACTAGCTGTGTTTTCAATATCTGTTTGCCCGTGTAGTCTTTTCTAGGCAATGTTATACTTTTCCCTGACTTTTGTTGTTGTTTTTTTCCGGCATGAATATACTTTTTTTTCTCACTATGTTGTTGTTGTCTTTTTTATGCACTATGATAATTTTTCTCACTTTGTTGTCGTTGTCTTTTTAGGCACTAATATACTTTTTTTTTCGTACTTTGGTTTTGTTTTTGCTGTCGTTTTGTAAACTGAGAATGACCATCTAAGCGGAAAAGCTGGCCCAAGTAGCACAGCTTACCTGCCATGAGGATTTCAGTAGTAGGGCTATCATGTTACGACTGCATGTCAGTTTTGTAGGTAGTTGTCTCTGGTGTTGTTTGTTTTTTCAGCATCTCTCTATCTCTCTCTCTCCTCTCTCTCTCTCCTCTCTTCTCTCTCTCTCTCTCTCTCTCGCTTTCTCTCTCTCTCTCTCTCACCCTGAGAATGCCCCGGAAAGTGAGGATGGCGCGAGTTCTGTGTAGTAGTTAATCAGATGACGTCACTGTCTTTAATACGTGGTGACTTAAAGAAATGGCTGAACATAATTCGAAAAAAGTTCTTTTGCCCGTTAAGACGCCATTGATTTTGTTTGAATTGAAAATAAAAGAGCTTTTTATAGGGCTAGAAAAAAAGCTGAATTTTCAAGCTAGCTTGTTTAAATTTCGTCTTTGTTTGTTTTTGTTGTTTTTTTTTCATCTCCGTCTCTCTTACTTCTTTATCTCAATACGTATGTCGAGCTACGTGATTTATCCAATGTTGTAAACGTCTTTGCGATTGATTGACGCGTGGAGCCTGTGGCGCACACCTGTTGCAATGTGGTAGGCTGGGTTCGAATAACACTGATACCGAATAACCCACACCCGCAATGGGGTTCAGGTAGAGAACACCACCGCTGCGATCATGCCATTTATTACCTCCAGGAGGCCGTATTACTCGCGCGTCTGTTTGTTGGCTAGTTTGTCTGCCAGTAAGATCGCGCATGACTTATTGAACCGCCTTTACGAAAGTTGGTGGAAAGGGGGAATGTCAGTCAAAGGGGAACCACTCTGATTTAGCGCGGATCGGTCGTGTGAATACTGACTGAACGGTTGATCCGTGTTGTCGTCACTAAGATTGCTACACGCCTTCCTTCAAGAAGATGAACATGGGAAATAACTATTTTTGTATCAACCTACGGTTATATTTCATTGCCAAAGAAGTTCTTCGATCAAGATGTAACTTGTTCACAGATGTAAAAAAAAAAAAAAAAAAAAAAGGGGGGGGGGGGGGGGGGGGGGGGGGGGGGGTGGGAGTGGGAGATGAGAGGACCCTTGAGGTGGGGTGTTTTTGGGGTGGCTTAACGGTTGAGAGAGAGATGGACCGGTCGATGGATCAAAACTGATAGCTAGCTAGCTAGCTAGCTTGCTAGATTAGTTAATTGATTGATTGATTGACTAGTTAAACTTGGTTCATAGCTACATATAAAGATAAATAGATTGGCTGGTAAACTGGTTCTTAAATAGAAATATAGATAGATAGATACATACATACATGCATGCATACATACATACATCCATTACATACATACATATCAATTACTTTAATGCATCAACTTGTCAAATCAACAACAACGCACAGTAGTCCAGATTGCAGGCGAGGCGCAATAAACGTTATCTTTCACCTTCCTTCTCTCTCTCTCTCTCTCTCTCTCTCTATTCTCTCTCTCTCCTCCCCTCCCCCCCCCCCCCCCCCCCCCCCCCCCCCCCCCCCCCCCCCCCCCCCCCCCCCCCCCCCCCCCCCTGATCTATCTCCCCCCCCCCCCCCCCCCGTCCCCACCCCCCCCCCC
Organism: Conus betulinus; assembly: GCA_016801955.1. Lineage (NCBI taxonomy): Eukaryota > Metazoa > Mollusca > Gastropoda > Neogastropoda > Conidae > Conus > Conus betulinus. The sequence goes on from JADBJO010001185.1 coordinate 374,704, forward strand.
CCCCACCCCACCCCCCCCCCACCCTTTCTCTCTGTCCCCACGTCCTTCTCTCTCCGGCTGGCTCCAGTTCTTTGTCTGTCAGTGCTTTAGTCAGCTGATACTATTTACAGCACAGTTTGAAAGTCAACATCTGTCAGTTTCAATGCTGGTTCATGAGGTGATTCCGCCTTGACCAAACACGCCTAGACCCAATCATGACAGACATGCTCAAGTATTTTGCGAGTTGTTTACATTTTGTTATGGGCAGTCCTAACATTGAAAGTCCTGAAACCACTCTTTTATGAACTATGCCTAGTGAACCTATTACAAGAACAACCACTTTCGTGCTAAATCCGGCATCACTAAGAGCATAGCAAAGAGGCATGTACTTTTGAAATTTGCCCCTCATAGCATGTTTGTATGAATGCGTCAAATGGGTTTGAAACCTCGATGACGAATGCCACCGAGTTTCGATGGTCGATGAAGCATAGATCAGGTTTCAGCCTTGGCAGATCTTCAACACCGTTTTTATAGAGACAGGCCTATTTTGAAAAAACATCCACAAAATCCGTCGCAATGCATTTCTGTAGCTCCTTTCTGATGATCTCAACGCATCTGTCGTGTCTTTGTGTGTAGAGGCCCCTCAGTTGACGACATCCATTCAATGCATGGGAATTTGTGTCAGAACGAAAACCCGCACAAAGCACACTCTCTCTCCGGTAAGTATCAGGATAGTAGATGTTGTTCACTGCATTGGTCTCCAGCAGCTGTAGACGTCCCTTGCTGATGAACCTGGTTATTTGGTCATTGACATTGGTGTTGGTGAGGTGTCCTATGGAGTGGGTCATTGCCGCATCTGGAATTGCAACCCGGATGATTCTCCCTTGTTGTTGCAGCTGCTGAAAATGGTGCGTATCCTTGTCCATTTGCATTCTTTTGATTGCGCTGTACAATTGTTTAGAATTACTGTAGCGCATTTGAACTACTCCATCCTCAGAAGCTGGAGTACTACTCCGAAACTGTCGCTGATTTCATCGAATTCCAGCCTTAGATCCAGTCGCACACACAGCTCATGGAGCTCAACGAAGGAAGACCGTGACCAGTTGACCTTACTGCCTTTCCTTAACTTCCCTTCGGAGTCTGTGGCATATCCTCCAAAATTGCTGTCGTCTGGATCTGCGTGAGGTACTCTTCTCTTTTCCATGTGGAGATGGAAACTGTTGCGCGCTACCATTCTGACATGTTGGTCATCACTGTTGAGAACAGAGATCAGGAATGAGACGCGTTTGGCGCGTAGTACATGGTACTTGGTTTCAACAGACCAAGGCCGCCCTTTTTTCGGGGAAGGAACATGTGCGCTCGATTAGTAGAAGAATTTAGCTTGGAGATGAATGCGAACAAAATCAACTATCTTATCTTCCAGAGTCTTCAGAAGCTTTTCTGTGAATTTTGAATTGCTGTAATAAAAGCTCAATTTTGAAGAAGCCATGACGTTTACAGCATCAATTTTCTTGCACAATGGTAAAGGTGAAAGCGAAATTTTTTTTTCTAGCGTTCTTTCGAATTCCTCGCTCGCTTGTGCTAGTTGCTCTTTCTCAGAAGTTCCAGCCAGATTTGTTTGAAATCCAAGATACTGGTACGGCTCATCTTTTCCATACATCGGTATATCTTCCCCTTGTAGCGTCACGTGGACGTTCTCAGTCACATCTGTAGAAGCCCAGTTGTTTCCTGTGCGTTGTGCATGAACGGTGGCACACTTTCTGTGTTTCACTTCCATTCCGGTGTAATGCAGGAAGGTTTCCGTTATTATATCATCATTTCTTGTAAGCTCTCCTCACAGCGAGCACTGGCACATACATCATCCATGTATGCCTGACATAGAGAAGGCATTGAAGCTGGTGCGAACGGCTGCTGCTCCATCCCACCGAATCCACGGGGTCCAACGCCTGAATGAAGACAACAGCTGACCATGGGCAGCCTTGCACAATGCCACGATGCCTGGTAATCCTGGGCGTGGACGTGTCTCCCGTCTGCACCTGGAATGTAGAGTTGGTGTAGATATCCGCCGTCACGTCGATGATGTGCTGGGGGTAGCCGGCGCTCTGCATCGCATCCAACATCACTCTGTGATCAATGCTCCCATATAGGGTCCTTTGATGTCAACGAAAGTAGTGTAGAAACTGACTTGATACATGCTTGAAGTTCTCAATTGTGGCTTTCAAGCAGAAATACGTGTTCTTGAAGGCCCGTTTCTTGGGACACAGACCCCTTCTGTTTTGATGACAGCCTTCCGGTCGAAACAATCCATGGTAAAAAAAGCCTCCTTTGCACTAACTTCATGTAGATCTTGTACAAAGACGTCAACAAGGAAATAGGTCTCCAATCACCAGGCTGCATCACATTCCCTTCTTTTTTGGGAAGTAAAGTGATCGTGGCATGTTTCCAATCAGTGGGAAATCTTTTGTTTCTCCTCCATCAAATGTTGAATATTGCCGTCAAAGGTAATGACAGACGTTGCAGATGTTTTTTCAGAAAAGAATATTCAACTCCATCATATCCAGGCGCTGTGTTATTCTTCAGCGATTTCACACAGAGATATCACTTCGTCCTCGGTGAACGGGTCCAACTGCAGCTCTTCTTCAGGAGGAAGAGGAGCGATGTTGACAGGCCAGGGCGGAGGGGGGGGAGCGAGCGGATACTCCAATACATTTTCACTCTTCTGCTGGAAAAACGCCGTCAAACACGTTCACTTCAATGGGACAAGTGGGTCGTGCTTCTGATCTGCTGTCGTTCTTGATGATCTCAATGGCACGTTTCTGATTATCTAACCAAAGCTGCGTTAGTTCATGCTTTTCCACGCTCCGCGCACTATGTTGATCCTGTCTTTCACGCATGTGTCTAAAGTGTTTCCTAAGACTTGGGAAGGATGGTGTGATCAATGTAGTGAAGAGCTTTTTCGATTTTCTGCTGCAACTCATCTTTCTCCGATCCATACTGAATTTGTTCGGCGATTTGAATGGGAAACTTGTTAACAGCTCTCCAGATAAATCTCAGAACGCCATGTTCTAAATCTGGAGCTTGTGACGCCTCTTCGTTTGGCGTCATAGTAGGGTTGACGTCACGCTGCGCTTCCAGAAAAGCGGAGGACGTTCTGAACTTTGCCTAGGAGACGAAGCCACGGTCGAAAATCCCCGTGAGCAAACTTGACGGCATCTGCATGCTTCGTTCGGATAGACTCACGAAACAGCCGCTCGATTCGTTCGAAGTCTGCCCACTGGGCGTCGTGGACTGCTCCTTCAAAGGGCGCCCATGTCTCCAGGTTGGCAAAGTCCAGTGGCACTGTGTGTTGACCCGTTGGCAGGGGCTGCTCATGGTCGTTGACTGGGTCTACCACACGCCGAATCACTCCACTCCGAAGCGCAGCTCTGACGGAAGCTTTCGCTTCAGCAATTAATGGCCAGGCGCCTTGCATTGCTGGACTGACTGTGTTATCGAGGACAGTGACCACGGATGGACGGCAGACAGCAAATTCAAGCAGAGCGACGTGAAGGCACAGCCGCTCCGGTCGCCATTGTCTGACGTCACACATACATACACACATACACACATACATACAACACGCATACATGCATAATGCACACATACACACATACATTTATACATACATACATACATACACACATAGGTATCTGCATCGTTCCTTTTTCCCTAGTGTTATAGTAAACGCCATTTTCATTCTGCCTTACGTTTTGATACAGAAACATACATACATACATGCATACATACATACATAAATACCCATCACATATATAAAAGCCCATCTGCATAGTTCTGTTTTCCTACTGTTACATAAAACACACCATTTTCATTCTGCCTTACCTTTTGGTACAGCTCAGGATAAAAAAGGGAGACCCAAGATTCCTTCGATCGCGATGGAGGTTTCTGGTCTGCCGTGTGTTCTCCACGGTTTAATGCCAGCCAAAGGTTAATATCTAACTGGCGTCAACGATAAGATTCATAGCTTATATACCAGCCGCATATCTCTCAATTTCGGTTTGTGACAGAATATCACATTTAACTGTTACCACCCCATTGGTCCGTAGCAAATGTTGCACTGCATATAACAATACCATCTGTGAAACGAAGCCGACAGTGAAGGTATTGTATCTGTCAACAACCAAAGTGTCGGGTCGTTATCTTACTTCAAAAGGTAACAGGGTCACTGAAGCGTGAACGAACCGCGTCGGGATGCTGCAGAATCAGTCTCCCGTGAAGGGTGCAATGCAGCGTGACGGGGTTTTTTTATGGCGGCCAGTTGCACTGTACGTGTGATGTATCGGTTTTCGGTTAAACAGTGGAGGCCAATGGAGCGGAACCCCCCACCCATACCCACCCCCCTGGGACGTCTCGCGGTAACGTGCGACAGCGTGTGATGACGCTCTCTTTATCTTTGTGTGTTTGTGTAAACTTTGTGTGTGCGTATGCGTGTGCGTGTGTGTGTGTGTGTGTGTATGTGTGCGTGCGCGCGCGCGCGCGCGCGCGCGCGCGGACCGATGGATGAATGTTCCGGCTTTTGTCCGGTTGTGTATCTGCTTCGCCATGTGTGTGTTTGCGTTTATTTGAATACATCCGCAAACGTATGACTGGCTAATGCGGCAGGGTGATCAAAGAGCTGATTGCAAACCATCAGATAGATGACGAAATATCTGTATAATTGTATTTGTGTTCCGCTAAATGAGAATACTCTGATGTCTACATTTCTGACGTGAATGCGACTGTATGTATTCCCGTAGAGTGTTCTTTTTGCCATGGCAAAGTAATCGTTATCCTCTTCATAACATGCATAGCTCCGTTCGTAATAGATAACTTTAAAAAAAAAAACTTACAGGATTGTAATGCTACATCAGCACAATGCTCTCAGAAAAATAAAAACAACAGATGTAACATCGGTTTGTTTGCATGTCGCTTACCACGAATTTTATCTTTTTGGACGAGTGACCGGTTAATATCAGTATTCAGCTCGTATGAAAATTAATTTGAAAGATATCATCATCCCGTGTGTTTGTTCTGTCAGATATCTAACGATAATGCTATGTATATTCCTGATGTTGGTTTGCTTCTTTGTTCGTTTGTTTTCTTTCTTTCTCTGTTTTTCTTTCTTTGTTGTAGCAGTGTACTCCATTGCTATTATTATTATCATTATTATGAATACTTAATAGCGCCTATCCTCGTTTAGAGACCAAGCTCTAAGCGCTTTACAATCCACACTCGTTTGCACAACGGGCCGCCTACCTGGGTAGTCCCGACTGAAGAGCTGCCAGTTGGTGCTTCATTCAGTCGTTTCCCGTGTCATCCAGTCAATATTGTTCAATATCGTTCATTCAGTTTCCTTGCTTCCTTCATTCTTTCAATTCTCACGCAGGGTACATGATATGTGTAACGAGTCATCCATACCAACGGCCAAACTGGCCTTCTCTTCCAAAGTTGGTGATGGGATTTTACGTGTGTGCAAGATATGCGTGCGTTCACATACGGAACCTCGGTTTATAGTCTCATTCGCAGGACTGTATCATTATGGGAGATGGAGTCAGAACCAATCTTAACTCCGAGGGTAAAATCCTTGTACCGAAACGGCACGGCGGAGATTCGAACCCGCAACCCCAGGATCACCAAGATTACGAGCCCGGCGCTCTACCACTGAGCTATTCCAGCCCCCTGAAACCCACCTGTAACTGACGAAGAAGAACGACCTGTCATACAGGAAAGGATTACACGCGCAGCGAGGGGTTCAGAACAATTTATACCTGTCACAAAATGTCTTCTTTCTGTCACACCGATGATCGCCAATCCACCACACACGCTTTTTCTTTCCTGTCTTCTTCTTCTTTCTTTTTTTCTTCTTCTTCTTCTTTCATTCTTTCACCTGTACTGCAAAATCTCCGGATAAAGGTCCTGCGAGTGAATATTTCCGTTCCTTTCAGATTTTTTTTCTCGATTTCTTTTTCTTTTTTTTTTTTTTTGTCTCTCTTTATCGATAGCAGACTGACCTCCGAACAAAGACTTCCTGTCTGTAATGAATCGATTTTAGAGACTTTCTGGAGGTCGCGAGAAGCAGGTTTGACTTTACTTCAGACTATGACCAGCTTCTGCATATGTTTTAGAAAGAGTGGGGGTTAGTTTCCGCCGAGGACATTGACGAACAAAGTACACAAGACACGATGCATTGGTCTTCTTCAAGTGAAAACAAAATAGGTAACATTTAACATTTAGGACAGTACAAACAAAGAACGAAGAGCGACTTATCTGATGTCCATGTGGTAAGCTGTGAAGAATGGTCAGCCATTCTTCACAGCTTACCACATGGACATCAGATAAGTCGCTCTTCGTTCTTGTTTGTACTGTCCTAAATGTTAAATGTTACCTATTTGTTTTCACTCACTTGAAGAAGACCCAAGAGGTCGAAATGCATCGTGTCTTGTGTACTTTGTTCGTCAATGTCCTCGGCGGCGGAAACTAACCCCCACTCTTTCTAAACTTTGCTTCGTTCTCCGCCATCAGTCGCTCCCTTATATATTTCATCCTCTGTCGACATTTCATCCTCTGTGACTGAACTTAATAGTGTTGACATTATCCTATCCTCTGTGACTGTACTTAATAGTGTTGATATCTACTCCTCTGTGACTGTATTTTAATAGTGTTGATATCTACTCCTCTGTGACTGTACTTAATAGTGTTGATATCTACTCCTCTGTGACTGTACTTAATAGTGTTGATATCTACTCCTCTGTGACTGTACTTAATAGTGTTGATATTTCATCCTCTGCGACTGTACTTAATAGTGTTGATATTTCATCCTCTGTGACTGCACTTAATAGTGTCGATATTTCATCCTCTGTACTGAACTTAATAGTGTTGAGTGTTAATATTTCATCCTCTGTGACTGTACTTAATAGTGCTATTTCATCCTCTGTGACTGTACTTAATAGTGTTATTGCATTCTCTGTGACTGTACTTAATAGTGTTGATATCTAATCCTCTGTGACCGTACTTAATAGTGTTGATATTTCATCTTCTGTGACCGTACTTAATAGTGTTGACATTTATCCTCTGTGACTGTACTTAATAGTGTCGATATTTCGTCTTCTGTGACTGTACTTAATAGTGTCGTTATTTCATTCTCTGTGACTGTACTTGATAGTGTTAATATTTCTTCCGCTGCGACTATGCTTACTAGTGTTAACATCTGATATCTTGCGACTGTTTTTAATAGTGTTGACATTTGATCCTATATAACTGTACTTAACAGTGTTGACATGTTAGCCATTTTTCGTACTTGCCGTTACTAAACTACTATTCCCTGACTCAGTTATACAACAGTGTGTGTGTGTGTGTGTGTGTGTGTGTGTGTGTGTGTGTGTGTGTTGTGTGTGTGTGTGTGTGTGTGTGTGAGGGGGGAGAGTTAGAGAGAGGGGAGAGAGAGAGAGAAAGAGCGAGAGAGAGAATCTGTGAGCGAGAGACGGACAGACAGACAGACAAACACAAACAAAGAGAGAGAGAGAGTACGATCGCTTCGTTCCTGAAGTACAGCATCATATGGACATTTCAGGCACGTGGGCCGACTGTAAATACATAAATAAACACAAGACGTCTGTTGTCCATAGCCTCATCAGCAAGAGGAGCAAGATAATGAGCGCACAATTTAGGAACTGAGCACGGGCACTGATTGGAGAGAGAGAGAGAGAGAGAGAGAGAGAGAGAGAGAGAGAGAGAGAGAGAGAGAGAGAGAGAGGAGTGTCAAGCCAGATCTGAAGGTAGGAAAGGGATGCTCGGGAGGGGAGAGGATGGGGTGAGGGGTATGTTCTAAGGTGTCCATGTAAATCGACACCAGTGGCACAGAGTTCCTTCAAGGTTGATACAGAGACTGAAGGTGTGATACTCCAGGCTCACTTTCTTTGGGTATCTCATGTTCAGAGGGGTAAATTTGGTTGATGTTGTTGTTGTTGTTGTTTTTTTTTATCTCCGGCCTGGTAAAACAAACCTAACTTTAGACAGCTGTTCGGTGCTTCGGTCAGCTGTAAACACCTGTCTCTTTCAGTCCACCTTCCTGTGATGTGAGGGCGTGGAGATTGAGAGAGAGAGACTGAGAGAGAGATAAAGAGAGAGAGAGAGAGAGAGAGAGAGAGAGAGAGATAGCGACAGAAAGACAAACAGAAAGAAGACAGAGAAACAGAGAGGGAGAGAGAGAGAGAGAGAGAGAGAGAGAGAGAGAGAGAATATTGTTTGCCTGTGTATGCATGCATATACGAACTCAGGCAAGAAAGAGAGAGGGTACAAGGGCGAGAGAAAGAGAGAGAGAGGGGGGGGGGGGGGAGAGAGAGAGAGAGAGAGAGAGAGAGAGAGAGAGAGAGAGAGAGAGAGAGAGAGAGAGAGAGAGAGCATTGTTTGCAGAGAGGAGAGAGCTTGTTTTGCCTTCGTCAACGTAAACCAGAGACAGACAGACAGACAGAGACAGAGAGAGACAGAGAAAGATAGAAGGAGAGAGAGATAGCGACAGAAAGACAAACAGAAAGAGACAGAGAAACAGAGACAGAGAGAGAGAGAGAAACACTTCGCTGCCTATCAAATGTCTTAGCACCGACAAGAAAAAAGCAGGAGATCGTAAAATGTAGCACGGGTGGGAGTGAACAGAATATGATAAGGTTGGGGGCGGTGGAAGATCGATCGATCAGGGGCTGAAAAAAGGCATCGTAGGGGGGAGGTGGGGGGGGAGGCAGCTGACAGGCAGGATAAGGGTTTTCAGAAATAAGTTAAAAAAAAAAAAAAAAAAAAAAAGAAGAAAAAAAAAAAGAAAAGAAAGGAAAAGAAAAAGAAGCGCGAGGGAGCAAAATTACCTCTCTCCCCTTACATTCATTCATTGTCTGCCCTTCTTCCCCTCCCCCTCCCCCCCCCCCCCCCCCCCCCCCCCGATCACTGCCTCCCGGCATCAAAGACATATTAAGCAGTCGTTGCCGTGCTCTCTGGTCATCGGAACAGATGGCTGGCACTGCCGTTATCCAACGGCCCGGATGGTGCCGTCTCGCACGGCGATCCATAAAATCTCCATCCTGATATCCCCCCCCCCCTCCCCCCACCCATTCTTGTATCGACTTCCCTCTCCTAGATTCTGTCATCTCCTCGTCTTCTTAGACAAGACATCGTTTAGGTCTCTGGGTTTTTTTGTAGAGATCGGACACTATCAAATGCTCGTTAGTTCAGTCCTCCGGCACGCATATGAGAGGCGCCTTTACTTCCCGTGCGTGTATTTACTTTTGTACATGTTTGTATGCAGCCTGCAGACTCTGTCTGTCTGTTTCTCTCTCTCTCTCTCTCTCTCTCTCTCTCTCTCTCTCTCTCTCTCTCTCTCTCTCTCTCTCTCTCTCTTTCTGTCGGTTGGTAGGTCGGTCTGTCTGTCTACCTGTCTACCTTCTGTCTGTCTGTCTCTCTCTCTCTCTCTCTCTCTCTCTCTCTCTCTCTCTCTCTCTCTCTCTCTCTCTCTCTCTATCTATCTAACTACCTATCTCTCGTCCTAGCGCGTGCGTGCACGCACGCACACACGAACACACACACACACACACACACACACACACACACACACACACACACACGTTCGCACATGCACACACACACACACACACACACACACACACACACACACACACACACACACACACACACACACACTCACTCATTCACACACACACGCGCGCGAGCGCGCCCGCGTACGCACGCACGCTCGCACGCACGCACACACCTATGTAGGATCGTTAACAATACAAATCTGGAGTTCTTTCATCAAAGGCTGTGTTGCTGTCTCTTAAATACGTAGTGATCTCTCTTCCCCACCCCCACCCCCCCCCCCTCCCTCTCTCTCCTCTCTCTCTCTCTCTCTCTCTCTCTCTCTCTCTGACCACCCGGTTTTATTGGTGTGTACATATTTAACGAGTCTGCCTACACCCCACTTCGTTCGCTTATATCTTTGTGTGTAGATAGCTATGTGTAATGTTGTATACGTGTATGTTTGCATGTGAATGTGGCGCTCTCGAGTTTGTGTGTGTGTGTGTGTGTGTGTGTGTGTGTGTGTGTGTGTGTGTGTGTGTCTGTCTGTCTGTCTGTGTCTGTCTGTGTGTCTGTCTGTGTCTACTTCTACTTGTGTGGGTGCGTGCATGCGTGTGTAGTGTGTTTGTGGTGTGATATGTGTATATTCCTATTCATTACCACATCTCCGAAAAGTTATATTTTGAATACATACTTTTCATAAGCTTATATAAGTGCATTTTCG
>JADBJO010001185.1:392500-410000 GCA_016801955.1 Conus betulinus
AAAGAGAAACAGAGACAGACAGACACAGATAGAGAGGCCCCACCCATAAAGAAATTTGAATGTGCAAAATGCAAACACAGGTGTTCATAGCAAAGTGGGAAAGAGTAAGAGAGGTGAACAGAATGAATACGTTCTGATGACAGTGTTTTGAACGTTCAGTTGGTGAGTGACGGGACAAACACAATGCAAAAAACAATTTTCTTTTCAAAAGGGGCAGCCTCATAAAGGATATAAAGTGGACCCAGCTAAAAACTGAATGATGTTTATCGTCAAGCCGGCAACAAACATCTTCAGCTCTTTCAAAACCAATACTGCGTTTAATCAACGCTAAAATCATATCCAGGAAAGCCTGCATGTTTATAGATAGATAAACCAGTTATGACTAAAAGAATACATATATAAAAAAATTTCTATTCTCTTTCCATCCACGTCAGAATGCCACGTGTTTGATGAAACAATCGTTTTGTTTTCGTACGCTATGTGAACAACACAGGCTTACCGATTCAAAACTTAACCCAAAGTTGCTAGTCAAAAGAGAACATTCAGTTTAGTTTCAATACAAAAAAGCCCGCAAGCAAACAATTTTCATTCGTATAAAAATGAGTTGTTAGGAGTCAGACATAGAAGGATAGGAGACATGACAGTAAATAAAACTCAAGAGTTTCACAGTTTCTGTTGAGTTGGGAATCTATTTGATGAGACTGATCACCTCACTGACAGGGATCTGCAACGCATGAATAAGTCTGGAGAAAACAACCCTCGTCTTTCTCCAAGCTGTCCATGTTTAAATGGCACTTGACGCTTTTTACTTTCCAAAGACATCGATCATTGTGAACGGATCTTGGAAATTTTTGAAAGAGAGAGAGAGAAACAGAGATGAATGGAGGGAGAGGAGGAGAGACGGGGAGGAAGGGGAAGGGAGGGACAGGAAGGAAAAGGGTGCAGCGGGTGATGACATCTGAAGGTTTTTGGAGTTGTGAACAGTAAAAACCCAGCCATTTAAACATTGTTTGTGCATGCTGTTTCTCCAACGTGGAAACATAAAAAACAACCCCCGAGAATTGCTCCTGACATGTGATTCTATGACCAGGGAATTGTCTCCCTTGACACAGCGGAAATGACGTCTATTCAGGCATTGAGGATGGCCCAAGGATTGGTTAACACGAGACGTCCATCTAGCCAAAGAGATTGACACCTCAGGCTCAGGGGCACACAAAATGTTCAGATGTTATGAGGACGGGTAGGGAATTGTGAACCATAGTGATGGTCAATAGAGTTTTCAGGCTACATTTGTTTTCTTCAGTTTTGCACTGTTGATACGGGTTTAAAAGATCATCTGCGTTTGCATTATGATGTGTGTATGTGTGTGTGTGCGCGCGCGCGCGCGCGCGTGTGTGTGTGTGTGCGCGTGTGTGTGTGTGCGTGCGTGTGTGTGTGTGTGTGTGTGTGTGTGTGTGTGTGTGTGTGTGTGTGTGTGTGTGTGTGTGTTCTTTTCGCTCTTGAATATCATAAGTAATGTCAAAAAGTGTCCTAGTTTTACAGTTCCAAGACTATGAAATATGAATTTATCACATCGTATTTTATCAAACTCTTTCCTTTTGTGTCATGACATAACCTTTTACATGTGCCAGAATTTGGTGTATTGATAATTAAATGCCCAGTGAAAAGAGAAGACATAACCTGATGCTGCTAAACTGAAGGAATCCATGCTGTATTAGTCTGTAATTTATATCAGTGATAATCTGTAACTGATATATTTGTGAGCTTTTGTATTAGCTTTTGTAGTGTTCCAGTCTTTTGCATTTTGTGTCATTGTATTCAATAAATTCTTTTTCAATTTGTTCGATTTCCATCAGAATTTGTTTTCCTTGAACATGAAAATGCGACCTCTCCACCGAAACTCCAAAGACCAGATGTAGGAATGCCAGATGAAACATTCTATACCCAATTTTCTATCTGTGTGTCGTCGACACGAGTAATTTTATAGCACGGACAAGGCGACACATTTCTTTAAATCAACGGCTATAAATCGTTATTGATCGAACATGAGACATGACTTCTGATGTCGAATTTCATTTTGGTTTAGGTTAGAGAGAAATCAAGAGAGAGACAGGGGGGGGGGGGGGGGGGGGGGGGGGGGGGGGGGAGGGAGAGAGAAAGATAGGCAGGCAGGCAGGCAGCAGATAGAGAGAGAGTGAGTGAGAAAGAGAGAGACAAAGAGAAGCACAAAGTTCTTGGACTATACGTTCAAAAGAATCTGAATACACAAGCCAGCATGAAATTTCAATGATAAAAATATTTCGGAAGGGTATGTTTGACAAGCTGTGGAGTTATAAACGTAACACGCTCTAATTTTTTTGTAGAAAGATAGCAGAAGTGAAATAACCATCAATTTTTTCCCCTTTTTTTTTCGGGCACATTTAATAGAATATGAGACAGCAAGGAAAAGACGGAGAGAAAAGGGAGAGAGATACGGATATGGATACGGATGTTTTATTCATACAGGCCATGCCCCTAAATGGAGAGAGAGAGACAGAGAGAGAGAGAGACAGACAGACAGACAGACAGAGACAGAGTCAGAGACAGAGACGGAGACAGAGAGACAGGCCGACAGATAGAAAATAGAGAGACAGAGACAGACAGACAGGCGGACAGAGAGACGGCAGACAGGCAGAGAGAGATATAGAGAATCAAATGCAAAGGAAAGACGGACAGACAGACAGAGAGAAGAGGAAGGAAGGAAGGCTGAGGGAAACCGACAATAAATGGGACGAAAATGTGTTGCGAATCGTTTTTTTTTTTTTTTTTTTTTTTTTTTTTTTTTTTTTTTTAAACGGACGTTTTTGAGTGACGAGACAAGGACAGATCACTCGCCTGGCAAATCGACCGGTTGAAAAATGGGCAGATAAGCGGACTTTTGAAAAAACTGCGTGGCGGGGGAGCTCTGACGAGGGACGTGTTTCGCACATGTTTTCCACTGGCGCCAAGCTGCGAAGGATGTAAGGCTCTCCAGTTCCGCTCGAATCTTGTTCTCTTCAGACTACCCAGCCTTGAAGGACAGCAACCTGCGTATCTTTCACAATAGTGTTCTCATGGTAATGCCAAATTGACGAGTGAGTACTGCTGTATATAAATTCACGCACGTGCGTGCGTGCGTGCGCGCGCGCGCGCGCGCGCGTGTGTATATATATATATATATATATATATATATATGTGTGTGTGTGTGTGTGTGTGTGTGTGTGTGTGTGTGTGTGTGTGTGCATCGCTATAAAAATAGATGTATGTGTCCGTGAGTGTGTATGCGTGCGTGCGTGCGTGCGAGCGCGCGCGCGCGCGTGCCCGCGCACGCGCGCGCGAGCGTGTGTGTGTGTGTGTGTGTGTGTATGCGTGTGTGTGCATGCGTGCGTGCGTGCAAAAGTTTTAAACATGATTATGTCTTTGAATGCATGTCCACGGCTGTGCATCTCTAAGCATGATTCCTCATGACCATGGGCATACACGTTCAGGTATGAAAAGGCCTTACCTCCAAAATGTGTGGCGAAGCACCAGACAAACGAGCATTTGATCGTCCCAAGTCTCCGAGAGAGAGGAACAGAGGAACTTCAAGTCTAGGGAGATGAGGAGAGATGATGGGAATCGAGACAAGGATGGAAACATCGGGATGGAATTTCATGGATCGTCTGGAGAGATGGCACAATCGGGCTGTTGGATAACGGTTGTGTCAGCCATCTGTTCGGTGGTCAGAGAGCGCGGCAGCGACTGCTTGATGTGTCTTTGATGCCAGCTCTGACAGGGGAAGGGGAAAGGATAAAACAGAAATGAAAGTAATGAATGAGCATGATAGAAGTCAGAGAATTGATCCATGTGTATCTCTCATGCTTTTTTCCCCTGAATTTTACTTCACCTCTGCTATCCTCACTCACCACCCCACTTTCCTCTCTCTGCCCCCCCCCCCCCCCCCCCCTCCCCACACACACATACAGAAAGAGAGTCACCCCTCCTCTCCTATCTTTCTCTGCCACACGTTGATTCACCCTTAACCTAATCTTGTTCTGTTGGTTTCTTCCATTGTACCTTGCTTCTCTGAATTTTTACTGGATCAGATGCAGATTTTCATAGTCTCTGTCTCACTATCTCAGTCTCTGTCTCTCTGTCTCTGTCTGTCGCTCTCTCTCGCTCTCTCTCTCTCTCTCTCTCTTGCTCTCTCTCTCTCTCTTGCTCTCTCTCTCTCTCTCTCTCTCTCTCTCTCTCTCTCTGGGTGAGAAACATATGCACGTGCGCTGCACACACACACACACACACACACACACACACACACACACACACACACACACACACACACACATACACAGACACTCATACACACACGCACACACACACATACATACACGCATACCTACATACATTTCAACACTGAACATTCACGCAACAGAAACATGCAGCTTCACTAACGAACACACCAAAGTATGCCAGCATGCACGAACGTTTGTGCATTTGCTCAGTGTGGGAAAGAGATAGACAGATACGCACACACTAGACATAGATGGTGCTGGAGGGATTGGTTATAGCATATTCCAATTATTTTCGTTTTCTTGTTTTCTGTGTTTTCATTCTTTTCTTGTTGTTCTTTTTTCTTCTTGTTCTCTTCCATCCTCTTTTTCCCCGCCTCTCCCTCTTTGTCGTTTTTTTTTTCTTTGGTTCTTTTTCCTCTTCTCTCTTTTTTTCGTCCTCTTTGTATTCTATTTTTGCACCTGCTGTGCCACGTCTGCCTTTTCTAGCTTCTCTTCTTTTACCCTCTCTCCCTGCCCATTATTTTTCTGCTCCTTATTCGTCTTCCTCATTGGAAACAGACATATTCAGAATATGTGTTAATTTCTGTCTCCAGTTAAAAGAAAAAGTAACCAATCAATGTCGCTTCATTGCGCGTCTTTAAAAAAACTTCAAGAAGTCTTGAACCAACATTAGTTTCGTGTCATGTTTGGGTTGTCTTTTGGGGTGGAGTAAGCAACCATCACAATAGATGGTGAGGTTAAAGGCATTTAGGCCTCAGGCTATTACAGATTTGGATCGAGGAGGAGGAGGAGGAGGAGGTGGAGGAGGAGGAGGATCGCCACATTCAAAATTTTCTGCCAAACTTTGCATCATTTTGTTAGAGAATGAAGAGCCTTGCTGATGTTCCGTCAGGATAACAATATATTCTGCCATGACCTGTTTACTTTGGCATGCTGGGTAGGTTTGGTGTATATAGAAACAGTTGGGTTAAGGAGGTGAAAAGGGAAAAGGATAGAGAACAGTGGAAAGTGCTGTGCTGACCACGCCAAGAGAAGACTGAAATCCGAATCAAAGGGGACACAGTCAACCAATAGCTGTGCTTGGCTGCACGCTGCTAGCGCCATGGATGCCTGAGCGTATTTTCTCATCATTCTGAAAGCCTCACCGCGGATTTACGCGCACCTTGTAAGCGCGGGAAATGGGAGGTGGCAAGTCTAATATTTATCCCGCTCTAATTTCCCCTTCGCCCCCTTTCGGTGGATGTCAGGCTGGAGAAGGTCAAGCGATTTGCTACTGGACCCTGCCGCTGACAAGACATCGCCCCATCTTACAGCGCCGTCTGGAGGTGGCTGGTGTGAACGGAGAGGAGAGGACAAGCGCTCCACACAGAAGACCACCGAAACTGCGGTCTTGATACTTCCAAATTTTGTTTGCTCCCACCTCTATCCCCTCCCTAAGCCTCCTCTTTTCCTCCCTCATCATTTTCGTCTTGTCTTCTCCGCAGTCCTCCTCCTAGCCCACTTTCTTCAGTCCACTCACATCCTTCTTTCCCCCTCCTCTTCTTTCCATGTCATGTTTTCCTCTTCTTGGAAAGGAAAGCCGAGCAGGAGCAGACAAAGCAGACAATTATTCAAATGGATTCAAAACGCGGGTGAGAAGTGTTTAGTGGAAGTTCTTGACTGTCGATCAATAGCACAGAATATGTCATATAAGATTTGAAGTGAAAATGAAGTGTGTGTTTGGGGGAGGGGCGGGGTTAGGGGGGTGGGCTGGGAGGAAAGAGTAGGGATTGAGAGCAGGAGGATGAGAGAGTCATAGCTCTGTAAAAAAAAAAATTAGCATTGATCAGAAAAGGAATCTGTATAGAATATGGTCACAGATCAGTGAGTAGATACTTAGTCTCAGCATGCCAGCATGTGAACTTATATTGCCGTAAGAGCACTGTTTAGAGATCTGTTATTCTGATTGATTAACACATTTTTTTTTCATCGTCAACGTGGGGAGAAACAAAGGGGAGGGGGGAGGGGGGAGAGAGAGAGAAAGTATAGAACTGATGGCAGTCAATTCCACCTACCACGAAGGAAGACAGTAGAGCAACAACAGAGTCAGTGAAAAATGTGCAAGAGAGCGAAGGAAGACGTGTTTAGCACTGAGGTCAGCACCTGACTAACTTGCATGTCAGTCAGTGACGGCCTTTGAAAGATCGGTGAACTGCGCTTGAATGTATTTCTTCTACCCTCCCACCACAGCTATTACAGGGCAGAATCTATGGATCTATGGTTGTTTTGTTCGGTTTTTTTTTTTTTTAAGTTGTTTTTTTCCCGTTTCTTGCTGAGATTGACTTGAGGTGTGACTGAAGAGCATTGCATGGAGAACCACAGTAAGTCAGTTTCATCAACCTGGCTTTTTATCAAAGATTTGAAATTGTGTTCTCTGTTATTTTTGTTTGACTTTTAGTGTTGTGGCTGGGAGGGCCGTCAGCTGATGGAGGAATGGTGGTGGGAGGGAAGGAGAGAGGCAGAGAGACACAGACCTTTCCCTGTCAGTTTCCATTAAGGCATATCACAGCATGCCAAAAACTAGACACGCTTTTCCACATTCTCATGTTGGTCTTTCACTAGGGAAGGACGAATTGAGAAAAGAAGATGGCAAAAACACCATAGGTGGTGCCATTTATTCTTCTGGAAGTCACCGGCTGTTCTCAAATTAGATAATTTCCAGTACCCCTTACTCTATTTCGTTTTCTATTTTCCCAGTCTCAGCTGGAAAAGACTGACAGTTTGAAATATCTCGGAAACACAGTATCCCACAATGGCCCAATTCCAGTCATAACAAGTCTTGGGTAGTATATAGTAATGGCACTGATTCCAGTAGTTGCTGGCAATAGCTTAAAAACGAGCAAAGCAAAGATAAAAACGCATAATATATTCTAAAGTACACGCAACTTATCGAAGACAAGTGTACTGGACTCAAGCAGAAGGAAAGATTATGATAATTATTTGAGCAACAGTGTGAAAGTGTGTCTATTTCTGCTACGTGTTTCTGCGTGTTTTTTTTTTTTTTCTTTCTTTTTTTTTCTCTTCTTAGAGTGTAATGGTTTAAGTGGGCGATGACCTTTTACATAAGAAAAATTTCCACTCTATGGATTTGTCCACAACCCTTAAAGTGTGTGGAATAACAATCTCTGAAAACGAAGTCATGTCAATCAGACAGACGGCAAGGCAGACAGACAAGCAGGCACGTGCTTCTCGTCTATCAACAATTACTCCGCTTTTATGTCTGCTGGTGACAGGGTGTTGGCGGAAGCATTGAAGGCGAGATGAGACTCCAGAGTAAGGTACTGACGGCGGAGGGAGGAAGAAGAGTGCGGAAGGGGAGAAGAGAGGTAACAGAGGAATAAAGAGGCGGGGGGGTACAGGGGGGGGGGGGAGATAAAGTAGAAGGTCAGGAGGAAGAAAGACAGCCGGGGTGTCTCACGTCAAATGAGCCATTAAGATTATTGGCCTTTGATAAGCGGGCACAGTGAGAAAATGGACGGGGGAGGGAAGGGAACTCATGTTGTGTGAGTCACAGATCTCTCTCTCTCTCTCTCTCTCTCTCTCTCTCTCTCTCTCTCTCTCTCTCTCTCTCTCTCTCTCTCTCTCTCTCTCTCTCTCCGGTAAGAACCTCAGGGGCCTCTTCTATATGCCCCAATTTTCTTCTACACATTTTTCTCTACTTGAACTTTTGATTACTTGAAGTAACTTTCGAATACATCTTGATTGCCCGTGCGCACTTCCTACTCTCCCAGCTCTCTCTCTCTCTCTCTCTCTCTCTCTCTCTCTCTCTCTCTCTCTCTCTCTCTCTCTCTTTCCTGTTTAAAAATCTGGTTTGCACACCCACACCGTGACTGTTTGAAAGGAGAGGTTGATGAGATTATGCAGTATGTGTCTGAAAAGGCAGTTCTACAGAGGAATGAAACTTTAGAATTGATACTGTTCTTCAGATAACAAGTGTTGTCTGGACTGATTTGTAATAAACAGTGTGGAGTTCTCGTGGGAGCGAATTTCATTTCCAGATCCAATAATTCCCACCAGAATTTATCATTCTAAGCTTCTTTGAAATACTTCTAAGCTCTGCACGAATAATCAAGCTCTCTCTCTCTCTCTCTCTCTCTCTCTCTCTCTCTCTCTCAAAAAGTAAACTGGTATAACAACTATGTCATCAGCAGCAGCAGCAGCAGCAGGCAAACAACAACAACAACAACTACAGCAACTACAATAATATAAGCATCAGCAACCACAACAAAAGCTTGCAATGACAGCTGCAACAGCGACCATCAAAGTATAAGTTGACAGAATTGCCGTTTTCTGTGTGTCCTGTTGTTATGACTTTTGTTTTCATTCGGGGTGAAATGAGTTTTAGCTGTTGATTTACTTCAAACGTACAAATTGTTAGAGAGTTTGGAAGTGTGTGCACAAGCAAAATTTCTGACATTTCAAGTCTTTTAAAGAGGCCAACGGCTAAGAAGCCACGAACTCATTTTTCTGACACAGATTACTTTGCAGTTATGTCTGCTAGTAACAAAATGTCGATGGCAGCTGTAGTATCCAAGATGGGAAGGTGATATCAGGGGAGAGGAGTGATTGAGAGAGACGGAAGGGAAAAGTGGGCTGGAGAAAGGGGGGGGGGGGGGGGGACACAATAAAGGTAATCAGCCACGAACGTTACTGGCCTTTTATAAGCAGGAACAGTGTGAAACTGGACGGGACAGCCAGAATCCCAAGCAGAGTGTGACAGGCGTTTCTCTCTCTCTCTCTCTCTCTCTCTCTCTCTCTCTCTCTCTCTCCTCCCTCTCTCTCTCTCTCTCTCTCTCTCTCTGTGTCGACCCGATCATTTGAAGAGTTTATTACTTGGTCGTAGAATATGTGGAGAACAACAACCAACATATTCAGATGTTTTTACTGTCTGAGAGGTGTAAAGCAGAGGTATATAAACTCAATCCATTCTTTTAGCAACTATTAGCCATAGAAAATCGGGGAATGAATACATGAGATACAGATGGTACTGAGACCTTTAGAGGGTTTTTTTTTTGGGGGGGGTCTCTTCTGTGGATGACATCGATTTGCACTGAGATACTGACATATTCCTACAGAATTAGCTGGACAATCTGATAACAGAAACGGACAGATTTCTTTTAGACGCGAATTTACATTTGTAAGAAGAGTTACGGTTTTCCGCAAAGCTAACACTCTGGAATCAGGGATGGATATGGAAATGTTTTATATAAAAAGAGCAAAGACTTAAAGCACTCAGGTTTGATACTTTGCCAATGTAAGTGCAGACTGCTAGAGATGAGCAGAAAAAAAATATCAGAAGAGAGTCATACAAAGTTTAGAGTCATACAAATTTAAAAATCACTTAGAAAATTACACACATTTTCAACCTTTGCTATTCTGAA
This sequence comes from Conus betulinus, assembly GCA_016801955.1. Taxonomy (NCBI): domain Eukaryota; kingdom Metazoa; phylum Mollusca; class Gastropoda; order Neogastropoda; family Conidae; genus Conus; species Conus betulinus. The sequence continues at coordinate 402,213 of JADBJO010001185.1, forward strand.
AATTGTACTCTAACCATTTCTGGACTCATCTTGAAAATGCAGCAGAAAAATTGCGGCTTGAAGATGCAGCGCCAAAGAGTATATACTTTTCACATAAAAAGATTGTGGGGCCTTATCCTACATACTTCAAACAAAATTATGAGAAGCCTGAAAAATTCCATTCTTTGCCACACACACAACAAAATGTGTGGCTTGTAGGATTATCGATGATAAAAGTGCACAAATGAGCAGCTTATTATATCTAGATAATACAGTTAGAAGAGACAGAGACATGATGTTGCTTATAGCCCAGCCGACCACAAAGGGCCATATCAGGGCATACGGTTAGAAGCAGATGAACACAATCAGGCATCAAACGAGAAGAAATGCTGATCAAGGAGACAAGGGCGATCCTTAAGAAGTTACTGATAGAATGAATCCAGACAATAGCATCTTATTTGACCATACTGTGTTTCAGTATAACACAACAATATAAGATAACTCTTGGAGCACCTATTGCCCCTGTTCCTGTGCTTCAGACGTATGGGAATTGTCTCCCTTAACACGGCGGAAATGATGTCCTTTCAAGCAATGAGGACGGCACAAGGATTGGTCAACACGAAACGTCCATTACTGGCCAAGCAGGCTGCCACCTCCAGCTCAGAGGCGCAGAAGATGTTGAGATGTTGTGCGAGATGACCGAGAATTGCGAGAAGTGCTGTTGTGATGTGCCTTGTTCGTTTCTTCGATTGTGTGTCGACACGATAGGGTTCAAACAAAGACTTTCAATTTATTACATATTATCGTGTGTGTGTGTGTGTGTGTGTGTGTGTGTGTGTGTGTGTGTGTGTGTGTGTGTGTGCATGCTTGTGTGGATGGGTGTGTGTGAGTGCGCGCGCGCACGTGTGTGTCTGTGCGTCTGTCCGTGCATGTTTATGTGTGTGTGTGTGTGTGTGTGTGTGTTTGTGCGGACGCTCGTGTGTGTGTGTGTGTGTGTGTGTGTGTGTGTGTGTGTGTGTGTGTGTGTGTGTGTGTGTGTGTGTGTGATGTTACATGTTTGCCGCATATGCCGTTCTCTTTTTTGTTTTGATCAAAATCATGTAACTGCACAGTTGTTTGCCATAGTGTGTGTCGCACTGACTTTTTTTCCTTATATTTTTGATCATTTTTCTTCCTTCCAATGGCCATTCTCTACTACGACTTTCGTTTTCGTCTCATCTTTTCCGTTGCTTTTCGTTGTCCCCATCCCTTTACATTTGTTCATGTCTTCTATGAACCACTCTATCCATTTTCGTTTATGTTATTTTCGTCTTGTGTTATTTTTACCTTCCAGACTTTTTCTTTCGCATGATGTAAACTTACACCTCGCCATGAAACTCGTAGGTATGTTCAACTCCCTAATTTACCGTGGGTGGGTGATGATATGACCGACGACATTGCAACACGTCCCCCGAGACATATCTGAAGTGCACTAAAAGCGCCATCTGACAGGCAAGGAACATCACTCCTAATGAGGATTTTCACTGGCTGAGATAACAGAGAGAGAGAGAGAGAGAGAGAGAGAGAGAGAGAGAGAGAGAGAGAGAGAGAGAAATTTTTTGCTTGCATAGGTCATTGCCCCCCTCACTAAGGGATGCATATGAAGCATATGAACAAAATCATGAGATCCCACATATTCGCAATTACATCACTGATAACATATTTTACTACACACTAAAAACACTACAATAGAACGCAACTTAAGACGCTCTGCGGAGATAAACTTACAAGTTTTCAGTTTATTTAGGCTGAGTTGCAGAGACGCAGTTCAGTCTAATTGACTCGAATCTTCACAAAATCGAGTTATAAACTGTGCTCCTAAGTTTTACAAAACGGAGCAACATAAACCGTACTGTAAAAGAGACAGACAAAAGGGAGAGATTCGGATTCATAGTCGGATGATTATGCCTACAGGCCTTGGCCCCTTATAGAGGGGAGAGTGAAGATAATACAGCATCTGAAACAAACACTCTTGACAGTAAAAACAGACCAAACACAAACAATTCAGAACATCAAGAGGTAGCTATGACTCTAAATTTGAATGCTTTATACAGAAACCTAAATCTGAATGCTTTGTACAGAAACAAGGACAACTTTCGAACAACTTCTGTTGACAGAGAGAGAGAGAGAGGGAGGAGGAGAGAGACAGACAGAGACAGATAGACAGACAGACAGAGAAGATCAAGGTTCTTGAAGACACGCAAATGAATCTGTATACACAATGCACACTCGACTACTAAATTTCAACGGTAAAACGCTTGAGAAAAGTCATGTAATTTGTGTGATAGTAGTATAACGCACTCTTCTTTCTAAGAAAGAAATTGGGAGTTAAATAATCAATAAACGACTTCTTTCTTCTTAGGGTCATGTCTCACAGAACATATTGGGGAGGGGGCGAGCGAGCGAGCAAGCGAGACAGAGAAAAAGAAAGAGAGAGGGGGAGGGAGAGAGAGAAATAAAGGCAGAGTGAGACCGAGAGATAGAGGGGGAGAGAGAAAGAGGGAGACAGAGAGAAAGATGTGGCAGATCGAAGGGGGCAGAGGTTGTAATGAATTGGATGAAAAGTGCTGGTTTAGGGACGTTTGACTTGCGAGTGATAAGACAAGGACTGATCAGTCACCTGACCAATCCACTGGTTAGAAACCGGAAGATATGCGGAGTTTGAATACTAGCGTGTCATTGACCTCTGCGTATGGACATATCCTGGCGTTGTATTTAACTAGCACTAAGCTGTGACGGGTTAAAGTCTCACCAACTCAAATCAAACCATGTTATTTTTAGTCTGGGCAGTCGCACAGATCCTTATCACCTTTCACTACAATATTGCTGTGACAATGCCAAAATTACGCGCAAGAAAGACTGAAGACATATCATCAAAGACTAGAGCTAGCCAGGAATCAAATGACTCGACGACACAATGCTGCAGTTAAGTGAACGACAATCTGGAAAGTTTTTCATCAGCCAGCTTTCTTCTTCTTCTTCTTCTTCTTCTTCTTCTTCTTCTTCTTCTTCTTCTCCTCCTCCTCCTCCTCTCCTCCTCCTCCTCCTCTCCTCCTCCTTCCTCCTCTTCTCTTCTCTCTCTCTCTCTCTCTCTCTCTCTCTCTCTCTCTCCTCTCTCTCTCTCTCTCTCCTCTCTCTCTCTCTCTTTGTTTCTCTGTGTATGTAAGCGTGTATGCTTAATAATTTGTCATAATATACATATGCTTGACTGTGCATCTGTAATTGTGGTCATACAACATGTGTACGGGGGTGTGCATGTGCGCTTTTGAAAAGGTTTACCTCCAAAATATGTATAAGAGCACTGGACAAATAAGCGTTGGGTCATCTCCAGTCGCCAAAAAAGTGACAGAGAGAACGTCGAGTTTAAGGAGATGAGATGACGGAAATCTGAAGAAGAGAGGGAGAGAAGGGAGAAATATCACGATGGAGATTTTATGGATCGCTTCGTGCGATGGCATAATTTGGCCGTTGGATAACGGCAGCGCCAGCCAGCATTTGTTCCTGGGACCACAGAGCACAGCAGAGACCACTTAACGCGTCTTTGATGCCAGTTTTGATCGAGGAAAGGAAGGGCAGACAAAGGATTGAACATAATAAGAGGGAGAGCGGTGATTTTGATGTCTTCCTGTCATGCGATTTTTTTCTCCTTGAACTTAGCTCCCTCTCCGCCTTCTCCAACTACCACCCCACTTTCTCACCACCACCACCACCACCACCACCACCCGCAAACACACACACACACACACACACACACACACACACACACACACACACACACACACACACACACACTGACCCCTCCCCTTTTCATACCACACATTGATTAATCCTCAGCCCACATCTTTTCTCTTTCATACTCCACTCCATCCCCCACCCCCTTCACCTCCTCGCTCTGTTGAATCACTATTAATTCAGATGCAAATTATCACAATCTGTTTCTCTCTGCCTGTCTGTCTGCCTGTCTCTGTTCTGTCTGTCAGTCAGTCAGTCAGTCAGTCAGTCTGTCTGTCTGTCTGTTGTGTCTGTCTGTCTGTGTGTCTGTCTGTGTGTCTGTGTGTCTGTGTCTGTGTGTGTGTGTTGCTTCATTGCATGTAGTCTGTATGTGCGTTTGTATGTGCAACGAACGCTGGCGCCTGTGTCAGAGGGGCCAAGGGGGTATCGTCCTCCGCAATTAAAGAAAAAAAGAAAACATACTGCGGGGGGGAGAGAGGGATAGTGATAGGTAAGCTGACTACCTTCTGACTTTCGAGATCTCTTGATGTGTTGTGTGGAAGTGAAATATGAATACAAGAGGAATAATTGTTGGCTTTATCACTTTCAAGACGGGTCATTATCCCCCCCCCCCCCCCCTCTCTCTCTCTCTCTCTCTCTCTCTCTCTCTCTCTCTCTCTATCTATCTATCTATCTATCTATCTATCTATCTATCTCTCCATCAGAAAACACACACACACACACACACACACACACACACACACACACACACACACACACACACACACACACAAAAGCATGCACGCACATGCATGCAAACACACACATACGTACACACATACGTACACACACACACACACACACACACACACACACACACACACACACACACACACACACACACACGTGTGTGTGTGTGTGCAAATGATCCATGCTATTGAAATCATAATACAGTTACATACACAAGAGTTTACAAGTGGTTACATGCCTGTCACGTAAGGGGAAACAGACCAATTTATACATATTAAACATGGAGGGTCCTAAAAGTAGGCGGCACGGGCACTTCCTATTGCCTTGGGGATTACTGAACGTTGCTTAACAACAAGTAACATGAAATCAGTCTCCTAGGTTCCTTTAATTCATGTAAGCTGCTCACAAAACACACACACAGAGGATCATCTTCAGTCTTCAAACGAGAAACAGAGAACATCGAATGTGCGGAGATGAGATGATGGGTATCAGGGGAAGAGAGAGAAAGAAGGGGAGGGGGTATCAGGATGGACATTTCATGGATCACCTCGTGCAGTCGCATAATCCGGCCTTTGAGTAACAGCAGTGCCACTGGCAGCCATTTGTTCCGATAACCAGAGAGCGCGGCAGAGACCGCGTAATGCGACTTTGATGCCAATTCTGATCGGAGAAGACAAACAATGAACATAATGAAAGGGACAGAAGGTTTTTTGATGTCTTCGTTTCACACTTTTCTTTATCTGTTCGCACTTCGTTCCCTCTCCACATTCTCTGGCCATCTCCTCCTCTCCTCTTGGCCATCTCCCCACATTCTCTGGCCATCTCCTCCTCTTTCTCCCCACATTCCACCCCATCTCACCTCTTTCCCCATCCATTCTATTTCCACACCACAAATCAACTGATCTTCCATCTTTTCCTCTTTCTCCACCACCCACACCTATCCCCATCCATATTTCCACACCACAAATCAATTGATCTTCAATCTTTTGTGTCTCTTTTTCCATTTTTTTCTCCCCCCCCCCCCCCCCCCCCCCCCCCCCCTCCTCACTCTACTGAATAACTATTATCAAATCAGATGCAGATGTTCACAATCTGTTTCTCTCCATCTCTGTCTGTCTCTCTGTCTCTGTCTCTGTCTCTCTCTCTCTCTCTCTCTCTCTCTCTCTCTCTCTCTCTCTCTCAGAAAGAAAGATATTTGGACACACACACACACACACACACACACACACACACACACACACACACACACACACACACACACACACACACACACACACACACACACAGGCATGCACGCACACATGCAGACACACGCATGCACGCATGTACGCACGCACACAACCATGCACACAAAGGAATCCATGCAGTTGTACTCATAACACACTTACATATACAAACGTTCAAGAATGGCTCTATGCGTGTTAGGTAAGCGACAGGGACAAATTCTTGCACATTAAACATGGAGAGGCGTTGGATGGAGGGGGCAGGAGCTCTTTCTGCTGCCTTTGGGATTAATAAATGTTGCTTATCAAAAAAAAACAAAAAAAAAAAAGAAGAGATCAGTTTCCTAGGTTTATTTGCGTCATTTACGCTGCACACACCAAGAAACAGGACGTAGCAGTGAACTTTTGACCATTTAGGTTAAACACTTCATAAACTTTTTTTTTCTTCTAGAGTTGTTTGCAGTCATGGTAACACAGTTTCCGTTGCCCTTCACCCAGGCACTCTTTTATCCATGCAGCATACAGACCTCTACAGAACACAGTCAGACACAGATCAGAATCTTCCCAGCTTGGGTCGTTACACTGCACAGCGAGATACAGATCATCAGAAGGGATCCACATCAGTGGCAGAGGGGGGCTGTGTCACAGGCAGGTGACGGAAATGACGAGATCAGCCGGCACTGTGGACTGCCCCGATATGCAGGGCAATATGGGAACATCAATCGGCGTTGATCTCACAGATAAGGTCGTCAACAGCAACAGCAGACACGAGAACGGAAGAAGCAGCAGCACCCATTATTATTAATGTCATTGTACTTGTGACATGTTATCTTATTACAACTGTCAGTGTCAAAATAAAAAAATACTGTAATCATTTTTTTCTCTCCTTCCACTAGATCATTTTTTCTTCTATTTGTTATTTTTCTTCTTCTTCTTCTTCTTCTTCTTCTTCTTCTTCTTCTTCTTCTCTGCCTCATTTTTCTCCTTCCTTCTTCCTCCACTTCCTTGTCGTTGTCTTTTTTTTTCCCTTTTCTTTCACTTTTTTTCCCATCTCTATTTTTGTCCTCCTCATCACATTCTTCTCTTGAATTCACTTTACCATCTCCGCGTCGTCTACCATCTCCTCTTGTTTATCCATTCTCTCTGACAACATCTTTGTTTTACTCTTCCATATTATTCTCCATCCCTTGAAACAGACATATTCAGAAACATGAGCTGATTTCCGTCTGCAAAAAAAATGTTCAGTTAAATGCGTTTCATAGCACTTCTAACACTTAAAAAAGGGGGTTAGAACTAACAGCAGTTTCTTGTCATGTTCAAGTTATTTTTGGGGCAGTGTAAGCCACTTTTGCCCTGCCTGTAGATGATGAGGTTAACGTGTTACTATCCTTAGTCTCTGAGGGATCTCGTTTTCCTCGTATACTGATGATGATGATGATGATGATGATGATGATGATGACGACGACGATGATAATGCATATCAAACTTCTACGCAAGTTTGCATCGTCTTCTTGGAAAGTGAACAGCCTTTTTGCTGCTTGGTCAGGGTAACACTATGTTCAGCCAAGACATGCTTACTTGGGCATGCTGGACAAGGCTGGGTGTATACGGATGGTTAAGGTGGCAAAAGCTGGCGGGGCAGAGGACAGTGGAAAGTGGAAAGTGTTGTTCTTACCACGCCAAGAGGAGACTGAAACCCGGATGAAAGAGCACGAAATTTACCAAAAGCTGTACTTCGTCACATGCGGCTGTGGAAGCCTGACGAATTTCCTCATCATTCTGAAAGGCTCTTCCTGGATTTGCACACGCCCTGTAAGCGCGGGAAATGGGAAACGGCATTTCAAACGTTTATCCCACTCTCATTTCCCCTTCGCCTCTTTTCCTACGGACCTCAGGCTGGAAGAGGTCACGCCATCTTGCTGGGGTGTCTTGCCGCCAACAAGACATCTCATCATCTCCCCAGTGCCTTCTGTATGTGCCTGGGATAAACAGGAAGAAGCGGACAAGCGTTTCACAGAGAATGACCCCGACAATGCGGTCTTGACACTTCCAAATTCCATTCGCTCCTCATCTCCAACAACAAAAA